>VWZZ01003952.1:27341-55584 GCA_013399095.1 Psophia crepitans | reverse complement strand
ACGAGGGTAGCGAGCGGCGTGCGCCCCGTCTGCCCCCCGCCTCGGCGGGCCCGGGCCCGAAGCTCTGCCCGTGCGGCAGAAGCCGGCGGCAGGGCTGGGGGGCTGCGAGAGCCGGGGGCTCCCTGAGGGCAGGGGCCACAGCGAGGGGCCGGCCCGGTCGGCCGGGGGTGCGGGCAGCTGGGCAGCGCTCGCACCGCTTGGCGCTCCGCTGGGCCTCTGCTGGCCCTGCCCCGCCGTGGGAGGGGAAGCGGGGGTGCCTTAGCTCGTCAGCCCGAGGCAGGGAAAGCCGGCGTGATCGGTTTTTTTGAAGTATTTGCTATTCATTGACTCGGTGTTAAAGCATGCCTGTAAACTTTGGGTTTCATTAAGGCTCAGGGTTTATCTGCAGAAACTAGGTGTTTGGAACTGTTGTATTCTGAAAAAGAGTAAAACCTTTAACTAAGTGAAACACAGCAGGAAGAATATCCCAGCTCTGCTTTCTGCTTTGCAGTGGTGGTTAAGAAGCAATGTCAGGGGGTTTAACCCTTGGAAAACTACACAATTCTGTGATGCTGGCAAGGAACAAGAATGCTAATGGTTTCTCCTGGCTCCATTTGGGACCTTCTCATGACCCCCTCTCCCCCCTTTTAAGATAAACCTAACTTTTCACGAAGGTGTGTGAAACGTGCTTCTGAACTTGCCCTTTTGTCCAGTCTGCCATGGAATCTGCTGTTCTTTGTGGCTGGTATCTCTGGCATCAGGCCCTAAGACCAGGGAATGAGGTGTATGTCTGTCTTGGTAGGAAGCAAAGACTTGAGGGAAGAGATGTTAAAGGAACGATAGCAAACATATCCACGAGTGACAAGAATATAGAGGCAATTTACCTTATCCTGCTATGCTAAGAGCCAGTAAGTGGATTTGGTAACTTGCTTTAATAACCTCAATGTTTTCAGAGGACATCCTATGAATGGTATATTCCAAAAGGAATCCTGAAGACTGGTTGGATGAACAAACATCTGAATTTGGTTCCAGCACTTGTTGTCGTGTTCTATGAACTAGACTGGGATGAACCGCAATGGAAAGAAAAACAGTCGGAATGTGCTACTCGAGTTGAAATTGTCAGGTAGAGTTTTTTCACTTGATTCATAATGTACTACAAGCTAATGGTAAATGTGAATTGCAGAATCCTTTTTGCGTTCTACAATACATACATGGTTGGGTTTTTCGTAGACACAAATTAAGGGGAACTTGAACTTTGCTTTTGGAAGTGTAACTGCCAGTAAAGAAACTTCTTTAATGTTTTAATTTTAAAAGTCATTTAAGGAAAAATAGCCTCTGAAATTTTGCTTGCTAAACTCAGCACAATTATTCTGTCCCATCTGAGCAGAAAGGAACGGTGTTCTGTGGATGATGCAGCATGTTGTTGTGTTTGGTTTCATTACTTATATAGCATTCTTTCAATGCTTCTATCTAGACTGAAATTTTCTTTTTCTGATTACTCACAAATAAGAAGTGAAACCTTGACACCTGTGACACAACCTGTGTTGGTTTTATTTTAGGCAAAGTTTGCAGGGAAGAAACACTAAAGTCGCTGTGGTTTTGATTCAGAAAAAAACACCGTTGCCTCCAGGTACGAAATCTCTGTATACAATTGTGATGATCTCGTTTTTCAGAAGGCCTGAGGGACTGAGCTAACTATAATTTGTCACATTGTCTGCGATGCTTAATATTATGCCATCTGCATACTTAAATGCATTGTGGCTTCAGGACGGTGCACAAATGGAAAGAGTCCTCAGGGAAGTTGAGCCTAAACATTTGGTACTTTTATCCTTGACTTCTTTCTCGTAAGTCCTAGTTCGTCTTTTGGCGTGCGGTGTCAAAAATGGTTTGCTAGTGTAATGTATGTGACGTGCCTCCTTGTAAGCAAGTTGCATTCTAAACCTTGCTTGAGATCAAAAAAAAGCTGTAAAAGCAAGGAGAACTTAGAAGAAGGGTACTTGGTACCTACGGAAGCCCTCTAGTTTGACTCAGTTTTCACCAATAACATTTTGGAGTCAAGCAGAGCTGCGAAATGTGGTATGTTTTAACATTATGTTTCTGTAGAGCTGCTACTTCACCAGTAGCTGCAAACTTTCTAGTGTCTGGCAAACCGGTTTGTGTTTTTTCTCTACCTGCTAAATATGTTTGTCTTTTCTGGATGCTATGGTATTTCTCAAGATATATGATATTTAATTTTGTGAGAGAGAAAAAACGTACGACATACTTGTAGGTTGTTGCTAACTAAGCTACTCCAGAAAGTTTCTGCAATGTGTTCTACTGGAAGAAGCATGTAGTATTCTGAAAGATGTAAGAAAGAATGTGTTCTTAGTTTTATCGGTATTAGATTTTTCCATACCTTGTACTTGTCAAGCTTTTAGAGGTAGTTTGACATTGCAGCACTGCATACTACTTACTTGTGCTTTCCTTGACTTCGCTAGGGGAAGATGTTATTGCATCAGAGAGGGCAGCAGCTTTATGTAATGCTTGTGACCTTTCTGGAAAATCCCTCTTTGTACTTCCACACACTGATCATCTTGTTGGTTATATTATAAGGTAAGTGACTGTAAAACACTGGTTTTGCTCTGTTTGTTAACAGTTGATGGGCTGGGATGGCTGCTATGTGGCACACTTCTTTTAGACCAGAAGTCAGTGTTTTATGTTTGCTGGAATTCTTCGGGTTATTCTGCAACCTGAAAAATTCCACACAGCTCCCCTTTCTCTGTGAGGTTGAATGACTGTCAGAGATGTTGCTTTTGAAAAAACATTATTAGATATTCCAAGAGTTTCCCTTCTTCAAGTTGGGTAGAGGCAAAGTGGGCTTTTCTGCCTCTGCAGGGGCTTTGGCCCTGCTAGTTCAAAATTATTTGGCCTACAAATGTTTTGTTAGGTGTAACTCTGTGTTAGCAGGTCTTTGCTTTTTTTCCCCCCACTTCCTGGCTATATAGGTATTTCTCTATGCTGAGTGGCATTTATCTGGTTGCAAATATTGTGTCTCTGTCATTTTTTGTATTTCCTGTGCTTTTTGTTTTAATATTTACAGGGAATACAGCTTCAAATAAATTACGAAGGTCTTTCAAAAGCAGAACAGAGAAAGGAAGACAATCTTGTGTAGACCTTAAAAAAAAAGAGTGGGGGCTCACACTGAGGCAAATCATGGTTTATTAAAACCATGATTTAATTTTTCCAAACAGTCTCAGGAAAAGGGATCAAGGTCTGAGAGACTTATTCGTCCTTCTCTCACCCTTATATTGTATGTATAACAGTAAAGTTTTCAACAAGTCAGTGCTGTTATTGTATTCATGATGCTCATAAACAGCTACTAGAATTGATCAAAATGAAGTAACCATTACTTCTAGTTTTTCATATTTTGCTCAGTGCTAAGGAGGATATGTTTACTGCCTGTTAAACTAGCATAAGCCTTTGCAAGCTGCATGTAGTTGCATTTTGATATGTGATTTGCAGCTGTCTCCAAGTTTGTGAGGATAAGGCTATATTGTTAGGGATTAATAGCTCTTAATGCACATTTTTAAAAAGAAAAGTGTTTGAGCATATAATCATGTCAGAATTCCTGGTATTAATGTTTTTGTTTTGACTTTTTAAATTGAGATTTCATAGTGGTAGAAGAGAATATTTTTTTTGTTTACCCCTTGGACTGGCTTGTCTTTTCTTACACGGCTGCAACATACCACTGAAATAAGTGTGATAGGTAGACTTAGTTTATCTTGTCCTCCTTTTGTGACTGAACTCATAGTTAACAATTGCTGTCCGTTGGTCTATCCTGTTGTTTTCATCGCCATCCTTTCTCTGATGAGCAGAACACAAGCTGTGATCTGGCTTAGTCAAAGTCTGCAGTGATCCCTGCTTGGCTACATCACAGAACTGGTACTTCGTCCTTTATTGCCTCTCTGCGTCAGTGCTACTGAATGTATTCCTCTCCTGGATTCTGGTCTTGTTCTTGTTGATTTTACTCCTTATAATTTGATCATATAGCGTATGCTTCTTAGAGCCTCTTCAGCCTCATACTGTATTCAGTGTTCTGGGCCTCCTTGTCTTTCTCTTCTCCCTCTGTGACTTGCCATTGGGCTGGTTATCTTGCAAACAAGAGTTCAGATGTTACTTCTGCAATGGAGGTAGCTGTGTATGTTTGGACAGAATGATGAAACCTAGTCTGTGCCCTCATAATTTTATTTACTGCTATTTTTTCCTTCCCACTTCTCCCCCCACAGTCCAGCAAATAAGATCTTGACCTGTTGTCCTGGTTTTGGCTGGGATAGAGTAAATTTTCTTTTTAGTAGCTGAAATAGTGCTGTGTTTTGGATTTAGTGTGAGAATACTGTTGATAACACACTGTTTTTAGTTGTTGCTAGGTAGTTGTAGTCCCTGCACTAAGCCAAGGACTTTACAGCATCTCGCACCCTGCCAGGTGCACAAGAAGCTGGGAGAGCACAGCCAGGCCAGCTGGCCCAGGCTGGTCGGAGGGATATTCCCTGCCATAGAATGTCATGCTCTGTTTAGAACTTGGGGGAGGCTAGCTGGGAGGTGGGATTGTTGCTTGGAAACAGACTGGGGATCAGGTTTTTGGTTTCTTTTTTTTCTTCCACATGTGGTAAGCAATTGCATTTGTGCATCACTTGTTTTATATATTCTTATTACTATGCTCTGCCTCTGTTATCCTATTAAATTGTCTTTATCTCAACCCATGAGTGTGTTTCCCATTCTCTTCCCCATCCCCTTGAAGGGGGGATCAGTGAGCCAGCAGCTGCATGGTGCTCAGTTACTGGCTGGGGTTAAAGTATGACACATGTTCCGACTTACTTCAGGAGCCTCTGCAAAATTTGCTTGTTTTGACTGAGGCATCTCTCTATTTTCTGTTGCCTTGCAAAATGCTAACAGCTTATCCTCAGGCTTTCTCATTTTAAATACTAGATTGTTGTATGAGAAATCAGTCCATAAGGCTCCTAAACCTACTTTTTCTACTTTGTGCTACTTCTGTGTAAGGCTTTGCGTGAAGAATTTTTGTCTGCCAACTCTTACTCTGTGTGGTAACTTAAAGAAGAGTTTAGTAATATGTCAAGCTTCTTCTGCCAACCTTAAAATATGTGTGGTTAAAAGTAATTTATTCCGAAGATCTCCGGATTCTTTGTATGTGGGGAAAAACTTAGTGAAACTCACGAGCAACTTTGTTGCAGGTTGGAAAATGCTTTCTATGAGCATGCACAAACTTACTATTATACGGAAATAAGAAGAGTTAAATCTCATAAGGAGTTCTTGAACAAAACCACTCATCAGGTACTGTTATCCTATTTTTGAAATACTGTGCAAGTTATAGTGCATGTTAAAACAAGAAAATAAGGGTTGGTTGGTTGCTAAAACATTTTATTACACACACCCCCTTCCAACTAGAGATGCCTTCTCTCAGTATAGAATGTAAATCTGGTTTTATTTTCTGCAACTTTGATTTTGATTGGTTTTGTTCTTACATGTATTTGTCTTCCTCGTATCTTCCTTGGAGGAGGAGGCACAACCCAAAATTGAAGTTCTCTGATTTAAAAAAAAAAAAAATATCTATATGGGGTACCCTATTTAAATGTAGTATCTTAAGTTGTGGGAAGTGCTTTCCCTTAGAAGCTCAGAGCTTAAACTTGCCCTCAATTTGGCTTTTAGCTTTTGCTTTTCAAATTGTTACGTATCTGCTCAGACACACAGCGTTCTGTTGTGATTGCCAGCTTCGCTCTCTTGAAAGCTGGGATCCACGCGATGAGCTCCAAATGAACAATCGACACTGTTGGTGCAGAGATTTTTGGGATGTTACAAAGCCTCTCCCCTGTTCCAGAGTAAAAGCCTTGGGACAGATTAAATCTGGTGAAAGATCACTGCTGCATCATGGTGTCAGAGAGCACTATCAGGGTACAGTTGCATAGTCAGTCTTTCAAATCAAGTGCTATATTATGTAAACCTCCAAAATCATCACATGTATCTGCTTTTGTAGGATGTTTGTGAATGATGTACGCTGGTTGTGTTTTGCAGCTTTTGTTTGTTAGACACCAGTTCAAAATAGCGTTCTTCAGTGAGCTGAAGCAGGATACGCAGAACGCTCTCAAGTAAGACTCTTAATCTTCCACCACCCTTTCTTCCCCAAATTACTGCTGAGACATAGATTATGATAAACGTTTTTCCAAATGCAAAATTATTTAAACGTGTATGTAATGGGTGAGTTCTTCACTGGGAAGAACACTCTGATTGGAATGCTGTTTTCTGCTGTCAGCAGTCCTGTTCTTAAATTTTATTATCTTTTATGATTTAAGTCTAATTTAAGTATTCCTGCTTAGAAATTACAGAACTGCCTATAATCTTGTGCATGAATTGAGGGCTCATGAAACAAACATGCTGGAAATCAAGACCATGGCAGGATTTATAAACTACAAGGTAACAAATATGATTCTAATATTTGACAACTTTTACTTCAAAGATATATCAACTGGTTTTTGTTTTATGTGTAAAGGTTTAGAAATTCCATTTCATAGTGCTTTTAAGATGGATTAGAAACAGCTATCAATGGAATACCAAGTACACACTTGCAAAGACTTCTGAATTCCACACAAAAGAAAGATCCTTATATGAAATTTGGGAGTATGTAGAATGATTGGTGTTCATTTGAGATGCAGTCATCTAGCATCTAGACTCTTTCACTCTGTGCAGGGGGAATGGGGAGGAAAAAAAAAAAAACCAAAACCCAACATAGCTCATTCCTTGAATATCTTTGTCTTCTTGCAAAGCTTAAGCCAGTATAGTTCAGTTAGTGCCTTTTAAGAGGAGGAAAGTCACTTTAGGAATCAGACCATACTTCTGTAGTATTCTGGGGGCTTCTGAGTAAAACAAAACTATCTCACCATTTACAACCCTGGAGCTGGACCTCTTCAAATTCCAGACTACAGGCTTCAATGATAATGATCTTCCTAGTGGCTCTGCAGTTCTGTCTTGAATTTGGCTGAGTTATGCACTCTTCCAGTGACTTCAGGGAGAAGGGAAAGAAAAATGACATTGTTGAAATCGAGTACCTCATGGTTTCAGGTGTAGTATATTATGTTTCACATTTATTTTTCTCCTGTTTTGAATGCTATTTGAGCTCTTAAGAAATATGTAAAGTATTTGGGTGATTTTGTGAGTGATGTTTTTGTGGGGTTTTTGTTTGTTTGTTTAAAAAAGCTAATCCTTAGCAGCTGAACACAGTTATTTTTTCCTCTTATTTTGATTTCTTCTAGATATGTCGCCTCTGTTTTCAGCATAATACTCCACTGGATGCAATTGCTCAGTTCAGGAAGCATATTGACTTGTGCAAGAAAAAAATAGGAAGTGCAGAACTGGCTTTTGAGCATGCTGCCTGGATGTCTAAACAGTATGTTTTGGCATAGGATGTTTCTGATTTAATTCTTATATAACCTTGTGAAGTTCACTGTTTTACTTGAATAGGCAAGATACCAATTCTGGGCTCTATATCTAAAAGAGAGACACTAGATCATAAAAACTTTATGCTGTTATTCTGTTTTGCATTGATTATTGACTGATTTTTCTCTGGGAATGAACAGGGTATAAAGCAAACACAGCTGTAGAACTTAGATGCAAAAATTCAGAGTAGGATCATCTGTCTTAAAACTAACCAGAACTTTTAATTGAAGTGTACCTTCCAGTTCAAATTGTTGTTGTGTACATGATCTTGGCTATGAATTTTTTTAATAGGTTTCAGGCTTTTGGTGACTTGTTTGATGAAGCAATTAAGCTGGGACTGACAGCAATTCAAACTCAGAATCCAGGTTTCTATTACCAGCAGGCAGCCTACTATGCACAGGAACGGAAACAACTAGCAAGTATGCTTTGTAACCATGAGGTAAGTTGGGAGGGGAGAAAATGCTTTGCAAATAACGAGATAGTAAATTAGCTAATGTTTTAGTCTCAAATGTAATATATGTAAATGAAATCAAGGAAAGGATATGTGTGTTTTCTGATGCTTACTAACGTTGCAAATACTTGTTATATATTGGAAAAGTTACTCTAGAATAAATGTGTTTAGTGTTTGTTTTATTACAAATAATTCTGACATGTTTCTAAAATACTTGCAGAAAGTACACCATTTCAAGTATCCAGAGATATGAATAAACTTAGTGTTTTGTTTCTCTAGCATATTTCTCTATACGTGCACTGTATCTGGTGACTTGCAGGAAGCAGAGAAAGAAGAGCATTAGTGTTGGGGGGAGGATGTGTGGTGGTGTTTTGGGGGGTTTTTTGACACTTGCCTGGCAGAAAGGGTTGCATGGAAAATCAATCTCTACAGTCAATTAAACATACATGCTAATTATATGTAGCTACTCTCCATCTGGCATGTCCTGATTATTTAGAAATGTCTTTGTTCCTATTGGTGCTATTTACTTGCTGTTCTTGGATTATCATGTTAGGAACTAGTTTTAAAAAAGATTACCCAGTTATTCTTTAATAGTACTGGAGATGAATGAAGTAGGGTGTCAGGCTGAATGAGAAGTATTTAGAGTTTCCCGAAGTGCTGTCTTTAGGCAGGTGTCCAGGGAAGGCTGTATGATTTAAAGCAAATTTCTTCTTTTATGTGCATGTGTATTGGAGCATCAAATCACTTCTAATGCTTTAAAATGAAACATGAACCCTTTTTTATGACTGTATTTGCTGAATTTACAGTCCTCTGTGATATATCCCAATCCGGATCCCCTGGAAACTCAAACTGGAGTGCTTGACTTCTATGGGCAGAGACCGTGGCGGCAGGGAATATTAAGTATGTTCTTTCTGTGTCTTGTATCTGTGGAGTTCAGACAAACTTCTTTAGCTGCTGATCCTGCCAGCTGACTTAGTGGGCATCATCCCTTTTCCACTGAGACAGACGCAGGGCTGGGACCTCACTGTCTTGTTAGTTGGTGATGTGACTTCAACAGGTGTCAGTTGGAAGCGCAGGAAGTGTGTTTAATCCCTAAAACAATAGGAAAAGGAACCTCAGGTTTATGCAGGCCTTCAGCAAGGATGCATGGGCCATACTGAAGCGCTGCTGCTGCTTTGTTTCTCTTGCTGCCGAAGCTACCTGTAACAGTGTGCTGCAGAAATGCCTGACTGCAGTGAAACACACTCCTGGGAGGAGAGGTTGGAAAACTGGATATAGCAAAAGTAGTTGATGTCCCTGACTGTGGTTGTGTTAAAACCATCCCACCATCCATACTGTATCCTGTTCACTGTAAACAGGAACCCATGACCCTTTTTTCTTTTTTTTTTTTTTTTTCTCCCTGAAAAAGCTTTTTGGATTTCAAAATAGATTGAGAAGATGCAATGACTAGATTTTAATCTAAGAAAGGAATTTGTGGTTTCCCTATTAACGATGATGTTTTCTCAGGAATTCAGACTTTGAATGTATGTCTCTGAGCTATCTGTGAATACGCATGCAGTTCTGAGATCTTCACTGTTGACTGTGGTTTTACTTCCCTTTCTCCCTCTCCACTTGGTCTCCTATTCTTTATTCTTGGCATATCCTTTAGGCTTTGCCAGTTTGTCATTGCCCTCTTTTAAAGACCATTTCATTTACTGTAAATGCACTACTGTCTAACCTCTTTTATTTTCAAGTGTTATTTTTTTAAAATAGTTAGAATCTACTGCCAAAGTTATACAGGTTAAGGTGAAGAGAAACTTTACCTGATAATATATTAAGAGGTTTTGGTTCTAGCAAGTGTTTATATACAGTTCTTATGTCGGCATTTTCTACTGCTGAAGAAACATAAGACAACTTTGTAGCCCTCTTCCTATCTGAGCTCAAGTAAGGATTCAAGTGTAACATATGTGTTTTAAATGTTAATAGATGCAGTTTAGAGACTAAGTCGTCTTAGTGTAGTTTGCTATTTTTGGGTGGCTTCCGATAACTTCTTTTAAATGAGACACATTTGTTCGAGAATTTCCCTTCTAGAACACGGAGAATGGATGAGTTCTTACAGTGACATATCTGTCTCCTAGGTAAAAGAATGTTTAAGAGCTTGAGTGTGCTTGAGTTGGAGCTTGCGTTGCATGTAGCTCACCGCATAAGTAATTCCCTTTGGTTCAGGACAAAGTTCCAATTTCATGGATTTTTCATTGTCTTACATAGGCTTTGACCTTTCTGATCCTGAAAAGGAAAAGATGGGGATCTTATCCCTACAGTTGAAAGAGAAAAATGTCCTTCATTCGGTAAGTTGTATTCTACCAAAAAAAAAACAACAATCCCAAACTGTTTTCTAACATCCTAATGTTTGCATGTATAATGATATCAGTAATGGTTTTATCTGCTAGGAGCTAATAATCACTTTGTTGAGTAATGCTGTCGCGCAGTTCAAGAAATACAAATGTCCAAGAATGAAAAGCCATTTGAGTGAGTAGAGATAATCAGATGCATTTTTTTAAGTTAATTTTGCGAAGGCTTTTGGTATTGATCTGGAATGCTTTTTTCTTATCAGTGGTTCAGATGGGAGAAGAATATTATTACGCTAAAGATTATGCCAAAGCTTTGAAGTGAGTACCATCCATGATTGCTTCTTTCACGTGCTATTCTCACTAAGACCTCATGTCTTATTGCTATGGAATAATGTTGGAAGCTCATCTAAGATGCTTCTTGTACCTGGATTTGGCTGAAGCTTGAGCTTTGGAGTTTACAAACTCCACTTATATTAAAGAAAGCAATACAGATGCCATGAGTCAGTTATTAGAGTAGAAAAATTTCCTGCTGTAAACTGTTGTGTGGATTTGCCTTATTGGGCAAATATTAACTCGCTGATTAAGTACTGTCTCTCTCTTTCCCAGAAGTGGTTTCTGAAACTTACCTGCTACTGTAATGAGAATATAATTACACTTAATTACAGACTCTGTAGTTAGAAAATTTAAAAAAAAAAAAAGGAAATGTAGCTGAATTTAACTCCTGTTTATATAGCAGGGAATTAGCAAAAAGAATTATTTATATTGGTCTAGTTTTCTCTTGTTAATGACTAAGCAAGTTTAGTGCTGAGGTATAGCTACTATCTTTTCTGAAGGATGTGTCTTATGCTTAGTTTCTTAACTTTATATTTTTAAGGGGAAAAAGAGTCAAGGTCATGTTAAGTAGGAATCCCACAGTGTTTTCACTAATTAGGTTTCAAAGATCACATGTTGTAAAGGGAGTACGTTTGAGGTAGGAGAGATGTGTTTACTGTTGTTACAAACTGACTGGAAGCTACATGAAAGAGAAGGTAAGCTAGGATCAGCAGATTAATTGACACCAAGCTGAATTTTTATACGAACAGGCATTTATCATCTGTGTTTAGGCAGACTTTTCTGAAGTAGACAGAAACTCTTGTGTTGAACTGAGTTTAAAAAAATCACTTCTCTGCATTGCTAGTAATAGCAAACATTGTTCAGTATTAAAACCGTATTAAGGTGTGCGGTTTTGCCTGATAACTGCACGTGGTGTTTGTAGATCTTTGAAACCCTTGAAGGGAATAGGGAGTAGGAGGTAAAAGAAATATGTCAACTGAAGGAACATAAAAATTCTTCAGTTTAGAAAGGGACTTTATTGTAGAGTTTTGGTTTATTTTTCTTAAAACTTACTAAGTACTCAATAATAAAGCATATTTTTAATATGATACCAGACATTCTATCCAGTTCCTGTTTTGCTAGTTCTTTATGTGAAGACAGGTGAATTTTCCTATTGTTCTCCTGTGAAAATTGCTCTAGCCTGAAATAGAAAATTCGTGGAATAAATGTGTTTCTGCGTGATCATTTCATGGTGGTTTCAGTAAATCATTGCCATGTGTAAACAGTAGACTTGACTTTAATCTATTATTTGTATTAGTGAAGATGAATTTTGTATTAATAATACCAAATAAGTGTGAGCTGCTAAAAAACACTGTTCTGTATACCTTGGTTTTTCTCTCAATTTTACTGTCCTGCAGGCTCCTGGATTATGTCATGTGTGAATATCGCAGTGAAGGATGGTGGACTCTTCTCACTTCCATATTGACGACAGCTCTCAAATGTTCATATCTGATGGCCCAGATAAAAGACTATATAACGTACTCTTTAGAGCTACTGGGTAGAGGTATCTCTTAAGACACATACTCTGCCTATAAAAAAAAAAGTAGTACATGTGTTTGGAAGTCTGACAAATCATTGTTAGTCACGGTGCTTGCAGTGCTTCAAATGACTTGACTACAAAATAACGGTGTACCTGTGCTGAATTTTTACTACCTTCTCATGTGCTGGAAGCTGAATTTTCTTGCTCTTCTATTATAAAATCCACTGCATTCAAATAGACTGTCAGGATATCTGAGGCACAGAGCTTTATTTGAGACCGTTCAAGCAACGTAACAAAAACTTCCTGAGCTTTGGGGTGGGGGAAGAACTGTAATATAGGTAAAAACACTTCTCCTAGCAGGTAACAAAGCTTGCACCATTTTTCTGGACTTGAAAATCCCAAATGTGCTTCTCAGACTTTTTACTGGAACTCTGAAGCACACGTATCGTGTTTTAGGGAACAAATGTGACATAGGGTGACTGCACAGTAATAATGCAAGCACTCTGCTTTGTGTAATGTCTGTTACTTGACATTGCAGAAATAGTCCTTTTTGTGCCCTTAATTGCTGATGAATGCCACTATTAGGGTAGATGTGGTAAAAATGGGTTTGCATCTTCTGTTAGCTGGCCAGGCTTCTCTCTTTTGTGTTAAAGAATAGCCAATGAGACAAACCCACCTTTCCTCATCTTCTGAGAAGAGTGCTTATTTTAATTAGTCCTCTTCTCTTCCTGTCACCTTCTCTAGTTGTTTCTAATACTATCTGAGCTTGCCCTTTTGCTTATTCCAGACTCTTCTACTCTTTCTTCCTTTTTAAAATACAAACAACGAGAAGGTATAGGCATTAATCTCTTGGGGTTTTCTTCCAATAAATTATGAAATGCTTGTCTAACAAAGAATATTTTATTTACTTTCACTGGAAGCAAGAGAAAACACTTGAAATAGGGGAAATTCTGAAAGTTTCATTACTGGTAGATAGATGTTAGATTTTTTTCCTCCCCAGAACTTCTTTTTTAAAGATACAATTTAAAGACTTATTTTTAAGTTAAAAAAAGAGAGGACTTACTTCTGTCTTGTAATCTTTGTTTTTGTTCTGTTTGCTAGCATCTACTCTTAAAGAAGATCAGAAATCTCGAATAGAAAAAAATCTGATAAAAGTTCTAATGGTGAGTGATGAAACTCCTATTGCCCCTTAAAATAATCATAAGAGTGGTCAATATTTACTAACCTTTTATTGTTATTTGTAATCTTCTGCCTGGATACAGAATGAAAGCCCTGATCCTGAACCTGATTGCGATGCTGCTGCTGTGAAAGCATCACAAAAATTGTGGGCTGACCGTGTTTCCTTGGCAGGCAGTAATGTTTTTACAATAGAAGTCCAAGATTTTATACCATTTGGTAAGTAAGAAAGCAAACTTACACCAGAGTATAAATTTTGGTGTAGTTATATCTTGAAAGTAACTAATTAAGAAAAAATACGAAGTGTGTATTAAAGCCAGCAACACTGAAAGTCTCGTTTCAGCACTGCTCTGTTCCTCATCTACATCAGTAAGATAAGTCATGAGAGAAGGCAGTGATCTCTGTCCCTGATATGGATTACTAAAGAATCCCTCCCTTTTTGAAAGACTTCTGCCACTCTGGTGTACTTTGAAGTAGGATTCTGAGGAAAGAGGGCAAAATGTGGGCAGAGTACACAGGAGTGTAGAGGACAGCAGGAGTGAGCATTACCTACAGAAGTAGTACATCTAAGTGTACATGATTGATTTTTTTTTTTAATTTTTTTTTTTTCTCGGTGTCTGCCTCTCTTCTCTGCAGACGTTTTGGCCAAGTGCTGAAAAGTGGCTTTCTGTGACAAATGTTATTAGCCAAATTTGTCTCACAATAAACCAAAGATTTAAGAGTGTACATAGAACAATCCTTACCAGAATTATTTCAGGAGTGTGCTTCTGGAATTTAATGTTGTATTTTTGACCTATTTAACACCTACTAATTTTTTTTAATTCCAGTGCAGTGCAAAGCAAAATTTCTTGCTCCTAGTTTTCATGTTGATGCTCCTGTGCAGTTTGACGTGTACTTGAGAGCTGATTGTCCTCATCCTATCAGGTTTTCTAAGCTCTGCATCAGTTTCAATAATCAGGTAACTATGTTCTATCTATCTCTCACCTCGTGACAGAAGCCTATCATAAGAATGGAATAATATCTGTTAGTGTTTTTAAACGTGAAAGTCCATTTCCAAAAATTACGTTAATACTGAAGTGGAAAAGGTGTGTTTTTCTTTTTGCACTATCTATCACTGTTCACAAGTTATATTGATACTGTGATAAAACCCCCAAATGCAGTTTGGTTAGTTCATCTGTCTTCGTTTTTCTATGAAGTTCTGTCAGGTTTCAGAAGGATCAGTTTTTAATGTCCCCAGATATTCCTGCCTGAAGTTACATCAATATAATTAGTATCTTGTGTCTACTAATTGTGTTGTAATTACTTGCTAAGTGTAACTTTGATAGTGTGGAAAGTAGCAAGAACCCATATAGTTTGAATCAGTAACGCAGAACCTTAACGCTTGCCGTGCTACTGTTACTCTCTGAAGAGGTCTTAAGTCTGGATTTATCACCCTTTTTTCCCCCCCGCTCCTCCATTGTAGGACTACAACCAATACTGTGTGGTAGAAGAAGCCTATCAAAAAAGTGATGTTCTAGAACAGTCATCACAAGGAACAATGTGCTTAGTCCCTGGCAAAACAAGGAAGTTCACTTTCAAATTTGTTGCAAAAACTGAAGATGTAGGAAAGAAGATTGAGGTTTGTCAATTTTATTTTTTTTTTTAATACCTTTCTTACTGATGCTTACAAAGAACTCAAAACTACAATGCTGCCTCTGTCACACTGGTTACCAATGTCACTGCAGTTCCAAATGTTTGAATTCTCAAAACTAAGTACCAAAAATGAGAATAAAATTTTGACAGTGCTGTTGCAGAAAGTTATCACAGAAACTGAAGTATTGCTTCAAGTTTGGTTTTGCTTTATTTTGTTTTGTTTTTTTTTAATATGTGCAATACCTTATAAAAGGAGGGGGTGGTATAGCACTATAGGAGGGTGGGAAACTACAAAGTACTCCACTGCGCACACATGAGGACAGATACTCTTCCCACCGCTGTTTGATTAAACGAAATCCTGGAGTGGTGATGTGTCCTCGGTCTGCACAGCGGCTGTTTGGTGATACACATCTTTAGTGTGTGTGTATATATATATATGAAAACTATATTCTTACAGTAGTTGATCTGAAAACAGAGTTGTCAGTACCTGTTTAAATTTGTGTCTGTCAGATCACCTCTGTGGATTTGATCCTGGGAAGTGAGTCTGGCCGATGTGTAATTCTGAACTGGCGTGGAGGAGGTGGAGATGCTGCTTCACCCCAAGAAGCATTACAGGCAGCACGCTCCTTCAAGCGAAGACCTAAACTTCCAGATAATGAAGTGCACTGGGACAGCTTGACTATGCAGGCAAGCACTATGTGAGTAAAAACTTGAAAATACATATAATGTATCACTGACTGCCCTGCAACATCCTGATCGCTCTGCCTAAATGAAGAAGAAAGGCTTGTTGGGGCTTCTTTAATACAAATTTTTTAATATGTCTTTGCTTAACTGAGGATAAGATAGTACCTATCTTAAGTCTTACAGACTTCTGAAGCTCCAGATAGCTAGAAGTACAGAAAAAGCTTGCACTGATCTCTGAGCATACCAAGTATGCTTTAGTTCTCCCCTTCACTTAACTTTGCTAGGCACACTGTGCCCAGATTTTGTGCAAACTAGAAGATGTAATTTTTCTTTTACAAAAGCCATTGCACAAAGAACCCCTAAGAAACTGTGTTGGAAAACAATTATTAATAAATAGGCTAATACCGATTTTGATATGTTCATAATAATTAAATCTGATTGCTGCTGGTGGGGGTGCTTTCATCTTTCCTGGCAGAACATCTGAACCATTAATGCTTATTTCTGGGGTTCCAAACTGGTTTCACAGAATTGTTCTCAAGAGCTTTTCAAGAGTCTCGCATCTCCTGCTTGAACAGTCTGTTTTAATCTCCTTTAAGCTAGTCTTAAAAACTTGTTATTTGAGAAACATACAATAACTGACTTCTTTCTCTTAAAGGATTATTTCTAGAGTGCCAAACATTTCTGTTCAGCTTCGTCATGAACCTCCTGCCCTGACTAATGAAATGTATTGTTTGATTGTGACAGTCCAGTCACATGAGGAGACAGTGGCCAAAGATGTTAAGCTTACAGCAGGTTTAAAGCCAGGTATTTGGTGCTATTTTCTTTTAAGCCAGCAGTCTCCTAATTGACTCCTTATTCTTGATGCAATGTAGAGAAATACAGTAAATGGCTCTCCTGCCGTAATTAAGAGCCAAACCAAAGTGAAGGTTGGGGATGATGAAGTGGTAAGAACAAGAGCCAGCAGACTCGTTCAATTTTGGTTATCTCAACCGCAGCTTGTCAGTGGTGTTTATGTGGGTATTTTCAAAAGATAGGTCTTTACAAGTTTGAAAGGAAACATGGAAGATTTTGTATTCCTTCCTGACCTCTTATTTAATTTGCTCATAACTAAATTTTTCATTTCCCAAGAGAGAGACATCTATTTCTTTCTGAGATGAAAGCATTAGACAGTGTTAGGTAATTTTTTTTTTTCTTAGGTTTTGTGGGTTTTTTCCCACACCAATCCCTGCTTCCCTCCCCTCCCCCAGACATTGTGATTTGGTTTTTAAACCACTTGAGATCTGGGGAGAGGTGAAGTGTCATGGTATTCCTTCAAAGAAAAGGAAGAAAATGCAAATTTTGTATGTCTAAGTCCTAGCTGGCTGCATGTAGTTATTGCTGACAGTTTTCAATATGTGAAGTCCAAATGTCATACTTGGTACACCTGTTTGTAGCAATTATTTTCAAAGGCAAAAATATTTTTAAGCCACTAGTATGTAAGATGCAATATGTGCCATGTACTCTGAAATAGAACCACATTCCCAGTGGTATGGTTCATTAAAGTCAGCAGAGTGTTCTTTAAACTTATTTAATTGGAGGTTTGGGCTTGGCTTCTAAGGCAGTACTTAATAGTCAGTCTTGATTTTGTGTTTGGTTCCCTGCACCCCAGCCCCCTGGGCTTGATCTTGACTCTTGACACATGATATGCAAGGTCAGTGTGGGCTTCCTGATTATATTAAAAGAAAAATTGAAATTTGACATTTCCTTTATAGGGAAGGTGATACATTTTTTCCACAGTCGCAACTCTGGTGAGATGTTTTGCTTTGAAAATTCTCCGGCATGATTGAGTAATGCCATTCTAGTCAGCCTTTGACTGAAGAATGGTGTCATTTAACATCTATGCATTTGGTTTTTATACATTTTTCAACACAGATTTGGAAAAACAACTTTTAAAAGCTGCAAAATCCTAAAGCCGTGCTCTTGAAAAAAAATCATGCAACAGTGGAACTAGTACCAAGAAAAACTTGGATTGTGCAATCATGTATTTTATACATAGTAGGCAACAGCTAGAAATTATTTTTGACATTCATTTTTTTTTCTGGCCTAAATAGATGAAACAAAAACCTGGCAGAATGTGAACCTCCAACTTAAACTTAAGGTCATGTCCAGTCTACCCTCTGCTGGTACTCTGAAAGATTCCCTCAACCAAATGAAAAATGTTAATTCCTCATGCATTTCTTTTGAGATTAATATCTTCTTATTTTTAGTTATTGCTCTTATGCTTCAGTGATGTAAGCTTGTGTGGAAATGAAGACTGTTTTTAATCCTAGGGCAAGATGCCAACCTGACTCAGAAAACTCAGGTGACTCTTCATGGAACTGATGCGTGTGATGACTCCTTTCCTGCGCTGCTTCCTGATATCCCTGTAGGAGACTTGCAACCAGGGGAAAAGGTGAAGGCTTAAAACCTTCTTTCTGTATCATACTTAAGAAAACGAGGATCAACTAATAAAAGATTCTCATAGAACGACCTATGTTTCCTTTCAGATATCTGAACTGATAAATGAAATACAGCTTTTTTTGCCTATTGTTTACTTGTAGTTTAATATTGCTTTAGCTAGATCCCCTTTTGCACTAAATTTGGGAATAAGATATATCCTGGGATTGATGATCCAGCTGGGAGATGAGAATTAAAATAAGGAGGCTGATCTCAACTATTAATTAAATGCACTGCCTAATTGACAGTAGATAATAGTAGTCAGCAAGGGAGATTCGACATGGTAGAGGATCAGATATGCAGATGTTGCACCAAACTGAAATGGTGACTAGTAAATCAGAAATTGGGTATATGATACATTACACGATAACAGTTCTTTTCTCGTACCATTAAGTAACAAGCATCAGTAGCGAAGCAACTGAAACTGTGCTACTCTGATTAAAATCATTCACTGTATGATTAAGGTCATGCAGTGTAAAAGATTCTTTCTGAATCAAAATAATATCCATTCTACTATTGCCCTCTTGGACCAAGTAAGATGATTAAGAAGTTTTGGACAGCTCTAGGCCTAGTTAATGTGATTTAGATATAGCTTGGCTCATACAGTCTCTTTTATTTTGCAGCTGGAAAAACCAATATACATTCGTTGTGGAACAGTCGGTGCAAGAATGTTCCTGGTTTACGTTTCTTACTTAATCAGCACTATCGTTGAGGGGAAAGAAATCCTCTGCAAGTGTCACCGGGTAAAGATGCACCAATTGCTGGAGATGGCATTCGTGAAATGCAAGGATATTCTTAATCTAGAGGCTGTAATTCCAAGTCTTAAGAGCCTTTCTAGTACATAGGAAAAATGCTAAATCAGCAGTATGGTAGCCCACTTTGGGATGAGCAGTTTCATAAGTATAATCAGAAGAAAAGTTTTCTATATTTATTCTTAAATATCTTAAAGATACATTCTGCCCTGGTGGAGGACTTGGTTAAAATGATGACTAAAAGTAACTTTACGTTAGTAACCTTTGACATCAATAGCAGATCTGAAACTGAATATAACTCTTTTCCCCTTCTTCCCACCCCTTTCCTTACCTATACAGGATGAAACTGTAACCATAGAAACAGTATTTCCTTTTGATGTTGCTGTCAAATTTGTCTCCACAAAGGTATGTGTTTGAAAAGTTGTTGATGTTTTGGAATCGTGCCACTTCCAATAGTCGCACCCTGTTTGGTTAGAATAGCCAGAGCTTGTGTCTGTCTTGACAGTTGGAGCACTTGGACAGAGTATTTGCAGACATACCATTCTTACTGATGACAGACATCCTCAGTGCCTCTCCTTGGCCTCTCACTATTGTAACCAGCCAGCTACAGCTGTCAGCTTCCATGACCCCAGTAGATCAACTGGAATCTTATGTGGAGAATGGTAAGTTTTCTTAGACTGTGCTTTCTATCAGGAGGATACTTTTTACGTAAGTTGGGAGTGAGGAAGGGGGACATTCTAAACAGCATACACTTATCTACCTCAGTACTAAGCAGCTTTCTTCTATTTATAGTTGCTTGCCAGAACACAACCTAGCAGTAGGTTTCAAAATGTAGTTCTACTTCACTGGATCAAGTAAATAGACTTGAATGATAGATGGTGACCTGAAGTATAAATATAACAGACATAAGGGAAAGCACCTGAAAGCACTTCTAGTATGGAACTGCTTAGATATCCATATGAAAAGATACTCAATATTTCCAGTGTTTATGGGCTCGGTATACTTCCTGGAATGCAAACACTTTACCACGCAATACAGGCAACATCCAAAAGCTGAAGTGATCCATGTCCGTAATTGCAGTCATGAAACTGAAAAATGTGAAGCTAGACAGCATAGGCTTTAAAGAATAGCTAGAAGTAAGCATCTCTTTTTTTTTTTTTTTTGGTACTATCATAGTTTAACTTTTTTACGTTTGAGTAATATCTTGTAGATCTCAGCCTTTAAGTGTGTAGTATGCCAGCTTTAAAGCCAAATAAATTGAGTACTTAGTAGCAGAGGTGATCCAACATCTTCCAACAAACATTGTCTTTGCATTTGCTGAGTCAGACATGTGAAAATTTGTGTATTATATCAAAACTTGAAATAAAATGAGGCAGTCTGGATGGCTGCGTGATTGTGGGGCAGCTGTCCACCCATGTAATCAAGGACTTGCAAGACTCTAGTTCCCCTTCAGATTTAAGGGTTACCTGGCAAAAAGCAATTGTTTCCCAGGTCCTTTAATCTTCAAACTATGAGATTTCATCTTCAGCTCTGACTCCTGCTGCTTCATGGCTTCTGGTTGATGCTCCTAAAAAGCTAACTGCCAGGAGGTATGAGCCATCTCAAATACCAGCTATTCAGTGGTCCACCTTTTGAGTGACTTTTTTTCTTGTAAGACTTAATAAAGAGTAATAATTAATTTTGGATGACTGAAACATCTGTTTTCTTAGTTCGTTTTTTCTTTTTTTAAAAAAATCACTCTCTAATTGAGAATGAACTTAAAAAAAAAAAGTACCTTCAAGTGAGGGGGGGGAAAGGAAGGAAAAAAAGGAGTGAAGACTCAAAGCCAGTAGATTTTTCTTGTGTTCCCTCTCTTCTCCACCTCCCATCTGTCTGGGTGGGAGAGGAGAAGTGTTCATTTTCATTTTAAAACATGAGACACATTTTATACTGGTATCTTAGAATTTGCTGTGGGAGAAGCGTAACGGTGTTATTCTGCTTTTTTTTGTGTATGAACACTAAATTTGTAATGACTTGTTCTCTGTGTACATGAAAGACCTCATAATGCTGTTCAGAAAGTAAACTGTCATATTTGTATGTGTAACCCTTTAATGTATTGGGATACTTCATGATCTTTATTGAATTTATATATTGTGTAGGTGTACTTTACAAAGCACTTCAAAGGCCTTGCTGGCTCAACACTTGTGTTTGTGTCGTATTGGATTTTTAGACTTGGTGGCTTCTGCATTAATGACTATGCTTAGATTTTAAACAAAATCTTGCTGATAGTTGTTTTACAGACAGGTGAGAGTGCCAGTGAGTGCTTTTGCCTTCGGTGTCCTCCAGTCACTAATACTAGCGGTGTGGCAACTGGATGCTATATCATTTCCTGGAAGAGGTAAGCATCTCTTGGCCTGGATGGGGAGAGGAAGTAACTTGGTTTGGTGTTAGGGATGACAATGAGTTGGGGTGGCTTTGATTTTTTTTTTTTTTTTTTTGAGGGGGTAGGCGCTGGTTTTTTGTTTTGAATCTTCTTGTACCAAGCACTCTCGAGACTTCGGACCTGACTAATTACTGCTTAGCTTGCTAGACTTTTGATTAAATGCGTATTTCACTAGAGATAAATACTATGTGGTTGTGGTTTTAACATGAAGCTTTCTTCTTTGTAAGACCTTACAGCAATTACAAAGCTGTTTTGTCACCATCTGCAGCCTGGTTTTTTTGGTGATGAAATACTTCTCTTGAGAAGCTAAATCAAAGGAATAGTGTTGCGGTAGTAGAAACAAACTTTTAAATGGGAAAACTGTTTTCCCACCTTAGATTGGGGTTTATGTATTCACTCAGTTTTCAAAGACAAATGTTGAGGTGTATCTTTCTTCTAACTTGCTTTTCTTTAGTTCTAGAGGTGTTTAGTTTTCTTACTTGCCTTCTGCTGTTTTATCTTCATGGTATGGCACCTTTTTGCTCACTTGAAACAATCCAGTATAAAGATTTGGGTTTTCCCTTTCCACCACTGAAAGGGCTGTAACTTTTAGTTTAGTCACATATAAGCACATTTTGGTGTACTCGCTTAATGCTTTGTTGTATAACTTTCAACATGGTCTGTGTGTGACTTTTTTCCTGCAGAAGTTCACCTGTGGAAAGTGTACCTGTTGTTAGTACAGTCATCACTCTACCGCATGTGATCGTAGAGACCATTCCCCTCCATGTTAATGCAGGTAATATTGGCAACATATATGTCCCAATTAGAATTTTTAGGACTGCTGAAGTTTTACAGCATCCAGAGCTTGCATTTATTGTACCAAAAGACAGAAAACTGGTGCTGGATATTACGGAGCTAGTGAAATAAACTGTGTCGTCGCTTAGACTGCCTCAAGCCTTGCCCCTCTTTCCCCCCTTCAGTTCAAGGGAAGAGCTGGAAGGTGGTAACACAAATGCATTCCCCTAAAAGCTGTCAATGGATCACTCCATGTTACATGGCAGCATGGAGGCCGGAGTTACTTCTGCTGATGCCACCTTCCCAGTAGGGTTCTCTAGATGCCTGTGGCAAGAATTGTTCCATCCACACATGCCTTGGCTGCATCCAAGGAAAGAAATGGCCTGGAGAATTGGAGCCGCTTGCAGGCAGGTGAACTGTGTCCGTTTTAGCACTTCACCTGCACAAGGGCTGAGGGGGAGTGGAATACTCACTGACCACACAGAATTCCTATGCTTTCCTCAGTTGGGCTTCATCTGTACCAAGATTCTTCCACCATCTTTTCCTGTTATATTCTGAAGGAGCTCCCTGACAGTATCTGATAAGGCATTCTTAAGCTGAAAATACCCAGTAGCAACCAAAGTGACTTCCTAGTTAGCATTCCTGGACAGTGTTAGCAGCTGGGGGTTTTGTAACTAGATGTTGAAGAAGCGTTATTGAAAAGTTGTAATGAAGTTGTCCTTTTTCTGAAAAGTCTTGTCAGACGTGCGTTACATGCCTAGTTGTATGTATGGGTTTTTTCTTCAAACTTTTCACTGCTCTTTGTGATAGGCTTCTTGTATGCATGGAACTCTAAAATGCATTTTTGTATTTGAGATTGCTTACTTTCTTTCCAAAGATCTGCCATCATTTGGTCGAGTCCGAGAATCCCTACCTGTCAGGTACCACCTGCAAAATAAGACCAACTTAGTCCAGGATGTGGAGGTGTCAGTGGAACCCAGTGATGCCTTCATGTTCTCTGGCCTTAAACAGGTACAAAATTGTCACGTCTGGTAGTGAAGAATATATTGATTAGACTTAACACTGATGTGTGGAGAGAACAAACTCATTGCTTTATAGATGTTTAAAGTATGTGAAGTTCTGTCTGGAAGAACACATGGATACAGACTCCATTTAAAGAAGGGCTCAATGGAAGCCTGGCTAGAGGCTGTTTGTCGTGTTTATCAGTAACCTGGTGTTTCAGTATAGGAGTAATACTTTAATTAGAACAGAAAAGTAGTTACGTTCTTTCCAAGGTCAGAAAGTAAACATTGTATAAATAGAAAGTAAACAGAGGACTGCTTTTGGTCACAGAACTCATCTATGTTTGTGGCTTTCTTCTTTTTTAAGATCCGATTAAGAATCCTTCCTGGCACACAGCAGGAAATGTTATACAACTTCTATCCCCTGATGGCTGGATATCAGCAGTTACCATCTCTTCATGTGAACTTGCTGCGGTTCCCAAACTTCACTAACCAGCTGCTCAGGCGATTCATACCGACACACATTTTTGTAAAGGTAAGACTGTGAGAAATGCCTTGTGCTTAAAGGCTCCCCATGGGGCTGCTCAGTTTTTGGGGACTGCCACCCCAATGCTCAAAGCTGAGCATTTCTAAGCAGACTAACATGCCCAGCTTGTAACAGAGTTATTTGCTTTGAAAAGTCTTGGGTTGTGCCTTGGTGTTGTCAACCAAAATTCTGAAGAAATCTGTTTAAGTGCAACAGGTATTTGATTGCAATTAGATGAACTAGCTGAATGTGCTCAGCCTGTCCCTCTTGTTCCATGTCTTACTCTCTAAAGTGAGTTTTAAAGTTCTCTGCATTTTGAGTACAGTGGAGTGGGCTAGATGTAATGAAATACTTTAATATCATTTGTAGCACTTCTGGGAAAAAGTGTTTGAGCAACTCGCATGGCTAGGTTCAGAAACACTGTAGCATCCCACACCTCCCTAAATAACTTCTAAAAACACACCGCCTCAGTGAATCAGTCTAGTTGTTTGGGTTTTTTTTCCACCAAAGTGGTATGTCTCTGATGACAACAGGCTGCTTACAGCTTTTGAAGAATAATTTAAATCCAGTTGCCCAAAACAATGCCGCCTCATTCTGGGAACAGCAGCAGTGGAACGCTGTACTCACTTTTTAGCCAGCCTCTTAGCAAGCGAGGAGTCCGAAGAGTTTGTTTGTATGACTTGAGGTGGGCTTGTTCAGACATCTGTAATCCTGTTTCCAGGAAAGGAGCCTGGCGTTCTTTCAATTCTGCTTTAGCCAAAAGAGATAGGCAGAATTTACTTTTTGCATATGCTGTCAATCAGTGGCTCTTCTAGATTGGTTGTCAAGATGTCCTCCTAAGTCAATACAAAAGGCCTTTGTTCCTCAAAAGTGTGACTTCTCAACACTCCTGTGGAATCTCTCAGGCTTCAGAATTCTTTGCTTTTGCTTTGGAGTTGTCAAGACCTCAAAAAACCTATTGCAAGGATGGCTTTTCTTTTAAACTTCCTCCTTGCGTGCTCCCATTTCTGGTGATTCTGCTTACAGTTCCTCCAAGAAACTGTCAGTCTCATTCCTGTTTTATGCATTGGTAATTAGGAGCTTTTCATACTGCGGTAATACTTGGAACTCTGATCAGCCAGGCCTTGTGCTAAGCTGCCCAAATGTGGATGGGAGACGCTCTTGGTGTTTAACAGGGCAGTTTAGGAGATGAGGCCTCTACCGAGTACTCACTGGGCCAAACTGAAGCTTTGGCTGGATGTCCTCCATGTTTGTGCTACTGGCGGGAACCACGAGCAGCGAGGATAGGCTTCATGCTACACTTGTGTACTAGAGCTACGTTGATCAACACAATGTACTGCAAAATCTGTTGCAGAACAGCCTTGGTCTTCTGTGGGCTTGGTTTTGTTTGTTGTTAACTTTCTCTTTATTTTCTTAAAGCCTCAGGGTCGTCAAGCAGATGATAACTCGATTGCAGCTGCGTAACTTTGAGACCTGTACCTCTGCACTTAAAGAAAACGGGATGTTGCACAGAATATGTAAAGCTCACTTTGGAAACGTGGCTTTGATCAAACCATAAGAATTAAATTTTATTTTTAAATTACAACTCTTAGCAGAACTAATGTTTTAAAAACATAGTCTTTCATAGACTTTCTTTAAGGAATAAATATATGGGGAAAACTTGGTGCTTTATTTAACAGAAACATTCTTTTGAAGTTAACTTTGAATGTCAAACTCCTAGAAGTATATTGAAGTATATTAAGGCATATTAAATGTCTTGAGCATTTAAGTGAGGAAATGCTAATTCATTTGACCAAAACTGAAAGAAGTTTTCATAATTAACAGTAAGTTGAAGTGCAAAGTTTGTACTTGCTATTAGAGACTCATAACATTGAATCTGATCATCCTCTACAGACGTTTGTTCTGTGCTGCTTGCGTTGAGGGCAGAACAGGGTGTGCAGTAGCACAGTAAGCTACACATGGTTACACTGTACTGTTGGAATTGAGCGGCTTACTAGTTCTTTAAAACCATAAATCTAAGAGGCACTGTTTCTCCTGGGTAAGCCATACATCAAATTTGAATTCAGCAGCTAGTCCAATGAACAGAGAGGTTCAGTCGTAACAGACTGTCCAGCCTGAAGCCGATATGGGTTTGGATTATTTTCTATGCACACAGCTTCCAGATTAAAGATAGTCTTGTAGTCTCCTGCTGTGTGAATTTAAGAAATGGACATCCTACTGTTGTACAGCTCCGGATGAACTGGTGTTTAAAATACAGTAAATCATGTATATAGAAAAAAATACATTGTGAAAACTTCAGTTGTTTAACTTTCTAAATAATTACATTTTGATTGCTTGGGAAATACCTTATTTATTGTCAAAGTGAAGTTCTAATAAACAGCTTGTAACAGAGTGCTTCTGAAACTGTGTCCTGAACTGCATTGTTTTTGCAGCTGCTGTTGTGTAACTCTGGTCTGTCTTGGGGGCTGATACATTTGTTTATGGCACTGAAGTCCAAAATAACAGCTGTGATACTTGGAGAAAAGTGTATGAGAAGCACGTAAACATTCTTTCCCAGTGAAAGGACTGTAGGCTAAGTGGCAGTGTGGAAAATATATTCACAAGCATATACAGCTTTTCCATGGGGTGCAGATGCACTTATTTTATGAGGTTTTTCAATGTATAGAGGAGGAAGAGATGATGATTGACAAACCATGCTGGGAAGATTCAATGAAACTTTCTTTTTCTTTGCTTAAATATAATGAACTGAGTGGCAGTTACAGAATAGGTATCCTATCTCTTTTTTTGAGTGGAAAATTTATTTCATTTCCAGATTATTTTGAGTTTAAGTAGCCACTTACATTACAGCAACTCTGGCACCTCTGCTGCTGCTTCTTAACAGACATGTTGATGCAAGTGGTGTAAGTGTTCGGTGGAGAACTGGGGTGCCTTCCTTCCTCCCCCCGCCCTGAAACAGACTAACAGTAAAAGTGATTTGCATTCCTTTGAGGAAGGGGAGGGCATAAAATGCTTTATTGTTACAATGATATTAAAGTCTTAAGTGAATTGTGTAAATAGACTTCTCCCTAAAGTGGTGAGTAGTAAGAGTAGGAACTCTAGAGTGTAGAAATACAGAAATGCAAACTTAATTCACACTACTTTCTAGTTTTGCTACAGATGTAATTTCTGTTTCATTCAGAGGATTTTTTCTCGTTTTATGTGATCCCACTGTCACTGTAAACACTACAAAGCAAAGATATTTTTTTTTGTCTTAGTTGTCTCTAAAGTGCTAGGCACACCTTTTATGCTATGTAAATGACTGATGCGAATGGAAACACGCAGCAAGCAGGAATCACCTTGTTAAAAATGCTTGAGAAGTGATTAATGATGACTATCTCCCTGACTCATAAGACTAATGCTGAGGGGAATGTTTGTGATTCATAACCCAAACCCCTTTGGAAGTCTTGAGGAGATGAAAAGGGCACATATATTTCAGTGCAAGTGCAGTTTTTTATAGTTTACTGTATTTTGATGAGTGCCATTCAAACTTTGACGTATTCTACCCAAGTGTAGTCTACTTTAATTGGAACTAATTAAGCATCAAAGGAAAGAGAAGCTACTTTTAGACTAATTCAATAATAGCTTTCAAGGGAAAAAGTTTGAGATCAACATGTTCAGACTATTACTGAGCCCCAGCAATATTGTTTCCTCCCCTTTTATGGTACCAAGCATGCGAGAGAGGGGAAGAACACGTCCCATCACCTCGGATGTCCTGGCCTACAGTGAAGTCTGGAGCGAAGAAAGGTACTTAAGCCCTTCATCACTGCTTCTGACCACTAAGGTCTAGTTATAAGTAGTTCAGGAAAAATAAAGGATTAAAAAAAGGTTATAATTCTTGATCAATTTTTAGGGTCTTGCACTATGTCTTCTCAGATCTTTGATTTACGCAGGGGTTTTGGAAGTTCTACCAGCTTCCTTTTGTATGTCCTAATGAACAAGATGTTTCTCTTCACACTTTCTCTGCCTGCACTTGGGAGATTGGAAGTCCCTTAAGTAGGAATACTTCAGCTCTGACTCTCCTCCAGGTTTGAGGACCTTCCACTGTAGTGGAAGTATTAAGTAGCACCTGGGATCTCTTTAATCCTGCTTAATTTAAGGGCTAGTATGCTGGACTATGCCTTTTGTGTGCTCTGCAAAATAGCACAGAGGTAAGTTCAGATGATACAGATACAGACTGGCCCTGAGATGTGCAAACTGGTTAAAACTTATCCCTGCTGTTCTGATCCGCTTCTGAGAAATCGGCAATTTCCTTCCACGCCATCTGTGCAGAGCGTGACTGACTGCCCTTCCCCTTGCTGGAGGAGGGGACGTGGCCAGAGCCATGTCCCCACTGTCCAAGAAGGTCATGCAAAAGTTCTCTTCGAACCCAGGCCACAGGCTTTCCTGGTTGCTCACCTGCCCCCACGGATAGGTACTTGCTTCCAGAGACTGTTGTTATCCTCAGGTTGATCTCCCTTATGTTATTGTATTCCTGATAATTTTTTTTTCCCTTAAGTTCTGCAAATTTTCTCTGGAATGAGCTCTGATCTTTGCAGGTAGTCAGGTAGACCAGCTAGCTGGTCTGCTGCCTTTCCTGAACCCCAGAACTCTGGCTGAAATGTCCTTTGCACCTTGGCTGTCAGGCACACCTCAGCTTTCTGCTGCTTCAGGGCAAAGCACTCGGGG
>VWZZ01003952.1:12483-27332 GCA_013399095.1 Psophia crepitans | reverse complement strand
GGGGGAAACCCTTACTTCATTTCTACAGCAGATTGTGTTGGGATCTGCTATGAGGCTGTACCCGTGGATCTGTGTGATAAAAGCCTGCCCTGAGGGTGCTCCGTCAGCTTCTGGGCTGGGAGGGAATACTGCCCAGCATTGCCCTCTGTGGGACTGTGCACATCCCCTCTCCTGCGGTGCAAATACCTAGGCACCGTGAGGACTCGGAGAACTTTCTGGTCTTTACACAGCTTTGAGACTCATCTTCGTTTACTCTGCAGGCTGGTGAGACGCTCAGTGTCCCCTGCAGTGTGACTCGGCACTGGGACAGCAGCTCACAGGGGAACAGAACCTGCAGCTTCTTCACAGTGCGTTGCTTATGACCACGTGAGCGTGGGCATTTAAAAGATGGCTGCTTAATCTTTCTCCTCTGTTTCAAAGTCTCTTTAGGAGAAAGCAATTCTGGCTCTGCTAGACAATGTCTGTTCCCTTTTTATCCAGTTTCTGAACTGCCTCTTCTCTGGCACCGCAAGGGATGTCACCCAGAACGTGCAAAGCCTCCCACACTGATGTATACATATTTGGACGTACATCTTAAAGGCCCTCAGGTTAGAAGGTAACGAGCCTTCCTTGCCTGTTCCTGCAGAAGGCTTCACAGGTTTTGCCTTGTTTCATTGTCAGGGAGACTTTACAAAAGGCGAGAAAGTTCCATGTTGCAGGGTGTTACAGAGGTAGGCTTGAACATGATAATCTAAATGTAAAAGAATAAACTAGATTAATTTTGTTTGTCCTTTGCAAGCCTTACAGAAACAGCTTTCATTTTGAGGGAGGCGAGGAAGGGGTATGTGTTGTGAGTACCAATGGCAATGAATCAGATTTTAGGAAAGCAAAGTTCTGTGTTTCTCAATGTTGCCATTTTATTTCCAAAGAGACGGCAAGTGTTGGATAACTAAACCCAGGTATTTATGTATTCAAATAGAATTTTTAACTACCCCCAAGACAATGTAAGTCCCCTCACCTGAACAGAATGGAAATATTTTTTATTTTTTTTCAAGAAAATTATGTCAAATTTCCTGGTCAGATCTGTAGATAATTTGGTGGGAAACATGATATTGTGCAAAGGCAGTGAAGTTTGTGTAGCCATGCTCATAGGATGTGTTGTATCAATGCAAAACTATGTTAACTATGCGTGCTAGTCACCGTAGTCTGAACTTGCCGGTGGGGTGGGGGCATCTGGGAGTCAAAAACTTCTCCCTGGAAAGTAAATGAAAACATGTTGCCGGCACTTTTTTTGTCTGCATTTTTTAGTTCCTAAAAAGTATCTGATTCCATTGGGACATTCGAAGCTGACCTTCAGGCTGAGACTTTGGTTATTCTTTCTAACAATTTAACTGTTCATCCTCCAACAGTGTTCCTACTTCAAAGCATGCATGTACTTTCTCCACTCTAAAGTATTTTGTGTGCAAATGTTCAGCTTTTCTGTCTTATCTGCACTCTTCAGCAATTCCTGTGGGGCTTTTGATTATTTTAAAGTAGTCACAGGAAAAGCTTGAACACTTAAATATTTGGTTTTCCTTGAATAATTCTTTTTTGCACCAACCAGTATTTAAATTACTAATTTCCCAAACTATTTTAATAGGTAATTATATTTAATATATTGAATCCAGATGGTTCTCCTTACATAGCTTTTATATATACATACATGTATATGTACACATACCTACATATGCCAGTAAAATTCCTGTAAAAAAGCAGTGAATACCCAAATGAGGATACAACCCTTGTATTTCAGTTCCTTGTCCTGCACAGAAGATATTCATCAACCTGTAGCACAGGATGAGCATAGCTTGATTTCTCTTCACTGTTTGATTTCATATATATACAATTCATGTGTGTGTGTGTGTGTGTGTGTGTATATATATATATATATATATATCTCTATCTCCCCTGTTTTGCTATTGATACCAGGGAATCCCACCTTAAAGTCTCCTGGAAACTTATTTGGCACCCAGATGCGTGTGATGAGTAATGGATGACCCTTGCCTGTGCTCTCTCAAGATAGCTGACAAGTGACAAAGCAAACAGCTGTAATAAATATGAAAACATATATGATAGTGACAGAGGGGAAAGAAATCAGAAATGTATTTGCAAATATCTGAATGCTTACTACTTGGTTTTCCGTATGATTGTTTTTCTATGGGCCAACATTAGGAAGTAAAAAGTGAAATTAAAATATTTTAGTCCAGTCCCTTCATAAGGAAAATGCTGATTTTTCTGCATCTGCTGCAAAATAGCCTGTTTATGAGACATTTACCTGGCTAGGAGGTTGCAGAGAGCTCTTTTAATAAAGTCTCTCTCTCAGGGTCACTGATCCACTGAAGGCTTTTATGTGGATAGCGTAGCAATTGTCTCTGTTAATTCATGACAGTCATCAGTTGGAGTGGATTTGAGAAGTTTTTAGTTTAAATACACTTATAGTCCAGGAATGAAGGGGATGGTGATAAGAATGATTAATGAATTGAGTGAAGGAGTTTTTAGGTAGTGAGAGAGGAATGCTGTTACCCCCTCAGCCAGGTACTGCTGAGTACGCAGGGTAATTGAACAGGAACGGGTTTCTCTCTCCTCCGCCAGTTACGTGTCCCTGAGAGGCTGTAGTTCTTGCAGGAGCGACCCCGTGCGCCGAGCGGAAAGGAGCAGTGCCTGTTTGCGCCCGGAGGAACCTGGCACCGTGCTCCTTGTGCCAGGGTTACCCCCTGGGATGAATGGTGCATGGCTGAGCAGAGCAGAGCAGGTGGGGTTTACCTGGGATTTCCTTCCTAGGGGAAGGACCAGCATTACTGACAAGCACTGTTGGTTTTGGGCTGTCCTTGATGGGGAGAGGGCATAGCATTTTCTGTAGGGAAATAGAGATGTACAGCTACGATTAAGCTTCATGTTTGTTACTGTAATGCAAATCATTGTGGTAAGCTTTGGCTTGTGAATGCTGTCCTATTTCTAGGTAAATTAATTTGATGTTTTATTAATTTACCCATACGAGGTGATCAACAAATGCTGGCTGTTTGAGCTCTGCTGTATGGCTTTCCTGCAGGTAACCTGCCTGCTTATGTCGTAAAGCCAATAGCCTTCTCCTGCAAACCAGGACCTGGGTCTCTTGGAGTTTCCCCTGCCCTGTACCCACAGGCTGGAAGGAAGGCTGTGCTCCTGCCCGCTCAGCAGTGAGCTGCAGGGCACTTCCCAGCCCACACTGCACTTTCTGAAGTATGGCGATTTTTTTTCATGGTAAAAATAATAAGGGAAAAAATAAGGGATGGGATTTTCCACTTGGATTCCGCAAAGCCTCAGAGAAACCCCTTGGTATTTCAAAATCAATTGGGTATTTTCCTTGCCCTTATCTTGGAAAGCCAGCTAGCACCAAGAACGGGAACTGGTTGTGTGAGGAAGAGCAAACAGAGCTACGCCCTGCGGTTGCTGTGTCCTGGAGCCGCAGTTTGCACTGCTGTTGGAAGGAGAGAGCGCACTGCAGGGATGCATCTCTTCTAAAGTCTCCTGAGGGTATATGCACGCTGGTGATTGATCTTTGTACAGCTATGTCCAGAAAGAAAAGCCCTTAAAACTTACATAAATCTTGGACTGGGTTTTGTTCTGCTTCTCTATCACGTTTAGTTTCCAGTGTTCTCTGAGCCATTTGGCTTGTGCGAGGGAGATGTAGTGGCTCCCGCGGGCAGCACGCATCAGCGGCGGCAGCACCCTGAACCTTTGTGGGGCCTGAGTCCCTTGTGACAGGCGTGTCCCCTGGGGCTTTCCCAGACCCCTGGCAGGGATGAGCCCCGGCTCCTCCTCAACTTAAGCCACAGTAGGCTGTGAATGCGAGTGTTACAGCCTGAAATGCTCCTGATCAGTGCTGACTGGTGAAGGGGTGAACCAGGTGCTGCTAGGGACCAGTCCTGCAGGACTTACCTAGGTATCTCCCTTGCGATCAAGTGATTCCCATTTGGAGCATGCCCGTGAGCAAGATGCTCTGCCCTACCAGCCCTCAGCGAGGCTTCCCATGCATCAGAAACATACCCATGCTGCTGAGGCACCCAGCCGCAGCCCCAGCCTGGTCCAGGGATGGACAAAAGGTAGAAAATGCCCATGGTGGAAAGACTACTGCTGCTTCTCACTTGGTGGGCATGCTGCCATGGAAGCTGGGAGGAGAATCTGCTGTGCTCCCAGGCAGAAATGGACACCTCTTCCCTCAGGTTTGCACGGGGATCGAATGAAAATAATCATACTTCAGCTCAGCTGAGGCAAAGGAGGACATTATTGTAAAGTAAGAGCAGTCAATTGTTCATAAATCTTCTTAAATGGCGGCTAAAGGACTCGCTCTGTTGAAAGATTAATGCAGCTGTGGGAAAACCTGAATGCTGGGGGCTGCAGTGATTAAATGGTGTGAAGGAAAACCTGACTGGCAATGGGAAGTGGGCTGGGCAAGGGACCAGGAGGAGTAGGGATGCCCGGCTGTGAAGGGCTGCTGCCCACTTTGGGGTCTGAAGAAATCTTTCTCAGGGCTTTGACCCCCAGGAAGAGGGATGACCCAGCCATCCCCTCTCTACCCTGGCCTGGATGTTACCTCCTTCCTCCCCTTCTCCTCTGGGTCTGGAGAAGGGGAAGATGCTGGAAAGGAAGCCAAGCTCCAAGGGCCACCTAAAACAGCTCTGGTGGAGCAGCAGATCTGCCAAATCCCTCATTACCAACTGAACTTCTTGGTCCTGAGCGAGTGCCAGGTGCACGTGTTCGTGCTCTGCTGTCAGCGGTACTCCTCTGTGCCTTCAGGCTTCCCCCAAAGGTGGCCATGGCTAAGGGCATGGGGGAAGATGCAGGATTCGCTGCCCGCAGACTCCATGCATGTTGTTCTGCATGTCACAAAGATCATGAGTTTGAAAGCAGAAGCCACTGAAGCGCAGATTAGCAGTGGTCAGCCCCACTGCTCCTGCTCCCCTCTGTACAGCACTGTCCAGTGGCTCCTGCTGAAGCGGGATTGCCACAGCCACCACCCCGTCAGAGCAGGGTTACATCCAGCTCTGATCTCCATGTGGGTCTTCCCAGGTGCACCGCCTCGAGCGCTTCATACGACAAGGCAGCGTGAGCTGAAAAGGAAGTAAGGAGACCCTGAGCTTTCCTCCCTCCTTCCCCCTTCCAATAAATTCATGCCTCCTTCGTGCCTATGTCAGTATGAACGACCCTTTGAAAGAACAGTAGATTGGCCTCAAAAAGGATCATGAGGTCAAGTGTGGGCTGACCACGGTCAATAGCGGCGGCATCTCTGAATGTGCTCTTTTAGCGTGGGGATGCAGGAGCACAAAAGCTGGCTGTTTCGTTCTGTAACTTGCAGTGTTTCCTACAGCAAAGAGAAGGAAAAGCCTAAGTAGTTTTTCTAAATCTACCACACAGCCTGGCAGAGCTCCTCCCGTAACACCCGTGGTAAAAATTACTCATTCCCATCTCCTCCCTGCAAAGCGATCATCGATTCTTGCACTTTATCATGCAACTCTCTTGTGCACAAAGTAGTGATGTCTCCATTTTTTTATAGACAACCTCATTTCCTTGAAAATCTAGAGAAAATTTGTTTACAAGAATCACCTTTGCTATCCTAGCGGGAAATTATATTTTCTCCTGGGTTTGACATTTGCCAATGAAATGGGCTCAGATTTAGCTGCTAACATTTGCACCAGCCCAAGAAATAACCCAGGAGAGCTCAGACTATTCCCTGATATCTCTTACAGCTCTGCTACCAAGCAGAGCTCTGGGTGAACCTTCCATCTGAGCCAACCCTCTGGCCCCCTGTGGGGCCAGGATTTCCCCCAGGAGCCATGGTGGGGCCACCGCGGTGCCACTGCCATGACCAAGGCCAGCCCCTGCTCCCCTCTTCTGCAGCTGAGCTCTGCCACACGCTGGGGGCGGCGGCGAAACACAGGGTGGCATTGGATGGAGATCCCTAAGGAAAGCGTGAAAATGAGTGGGGGAGGGGGAAGGATGGGTGGTTCTGGATAGGGAGGAAAGGAGAAGAGAGGAGCAGAGTACAGAGATAGCTGCTGCTTATCGTGCCTGACATGTTTAAAACAATAAGCCGATAATGGGTAATAGAACAAAAGCTAAACTTACCGGTTTAGCCTGGTGTTGGGTCCGTGGATAATCTTCAAAGAGGAGCTACAAAATTTTAAAGGAATTAAGCGCTGGGAAATGTTAAATCTGGCACACCTGGTTAGCAAAGGGTTTGGTGTTGTGGTGGTTTTTTTTGTGGATGCTGCTGTGTTTTCTTTTTTCCGTAGGAGTGCCAAAGGCAGTTCTCTCTGTCAGAGGTAGGCTCTTGACCTTCTAGTCGGGATGACAAGAGAGTTATCCCAGGGTGTGTCCACACCTGTCAGGCAATATTAGGCACAAAATAGAGCTGTCTGTCTTTTTTAGCTAAAATGGTTTCACAAATACTTCATAAATGCCTGTCTCCACAGAGCAGAGAGTTGCCTGTATTATCTTGGTGCGCTCAATATTGAGATTGATGACAACTGGGGTCATTGGTTACACTGTCTAATCCTGACAAGCCGAGGCAAAGGGAGGCGGCAGGAGAGGAGCAGGATGGCTGATGGAAATACCTGTGAGGGAGGTCAGTCCCCAGAGCAGGCAGGGCCAGCCAGGGAACCGGCAGCTCTTTGCCGTGACTCACAGACCAAACCCCGCCGTTCCGAGACGCTGCTTCACGGACTTGGCTCTGCTTGAGGATCGCCGGTTGTGACATCAGGTAGGGTTACTTCAGCTCCCACAGAATAAAAGCAGAACTTGCATCTGCAATTACAACTATTATAAAAAAGTCTATCGCAAGGGAGCGATGTTCAGGAGGTGGGATCCAAATTGCCATTTACGCAAGAGGCTTAGCTGTAATGAAGGGCTATTAAACCGGGAATAAGTTCTCTCACATCCACCCCACCGCCCCTTTCACCAACTCTGTGTCACCAAAGGGCACCTGAAAATGAGCATCTAGCCCATCAACCTTCCTATTTCTCTGTCTGCTCTGCGTGGAGGGAAAATGATGGAGGAGCAGAGAAGCTAGCCGATGGCTGGCAGGCACCGTAATCTTAATGTGCACCAGTTATTGGCCCTCACCCGACAGGTACAAAACTGGAGCTGGAAGAGCTGCAGCCAGTCCTGCTGGAGAAGGTGGCTGTTACCTCCCTCCCCACGCACGTGAGCATTTGCTGGGCTATTCCACTGCCCCTCGCCACGTAAAAGAGCAAAAGGGGATGATTGGCACCATGCCATAACCGGCACTGGATGGCTTTTAAAACTAATGATAGCCTATTGTAGGCAGCTGTAAGGTGCCTGTTACTTTGGTATTTGCAAACCAAGGATGGCCTTGATTGAACTAGTTCACTGGGAGCAAGAAACTTAAGGCCTGAAGTGAGGGGAAAAGAGCGAAGAGTATTGAAGAGAGCGAACTGGCTAAGAAATTTCTGTAAAAAGGAAAAAGAGGGAAAAAAACCCAACATGAACAACATGACGGGAATTTGTTTCTCAGACTTGTGTTGTTCTTTCCAGAGGCATCTGTACCAAGCAAAGAAGCATCAGAAATTGGTATCCTGATGAAGAAAAGATGCAGATGGGTTAAGCACGTGCTGACAGGATGTTAGCAGCTGGAGAAGCAGCCAGCAGGAGCAGTGAGTTAAAACCCAAGGCAGGCATGCCATCCAACGTCCTTTGCTATATCCAGCCTTCCTCCAAGTGCAAAGACAGTCATAGTGGTTAGTCCCCCATCCCACAGGCACCTTTCTTTTCTTGCTTGAGTGCAAAAATCCCCTTCCTGCAACGCCCTGGAGGCTGGAGAGGGATGACCCCGATTTAGGGGAGCCCAGGGGAAGGCCGTGAGCCTGGCTCGCGTTTTCTGAACTGAGTGGGTCAGTGCAGAGAGAGGTGTCGCTGGCTGGTCACAGAAGGCGAGTCCGCTGGCCAGCCTGTGCGTTCTGGCAGGAAAAGCAAGAATGTTTTAGCACAGGTAGAGCCTCCTTCTATCTTGATTTACTGAGTCAGTGTGGGTGCCTGCCTGCCTGCCTGCCTGAAAGGCAAGGCAAATTTTCAAAGGGCCTTTACCCGAAACCAGCAACACCGGTCGCTTTCCATGTTCCCAGTCAGAAAGGAGGTGTTGTCATCCAAAAAATGTCATGCCAAATGACCATGGAGCATTCCCATCCTGTGATCTGGAAAAGATTCTGCAGATCTGTGCCCTCAAGGGAGTCTCCAAGAAGCCAACATGCATCTGCTAGTCCTCTAGCATCCTGTGCCAGCTCCCCCCATGCCTGGAGGTGCCAGTGAAGGTCCCTAACCCCTACCTGCAGGGATGGATTGTATGGTTCCCATCAACGCAGTATTTTATAGCTCCAGTTTCGGTTAGAGACGTGGTATTCCTACAGTTCTCAAGCCCACATCAGAGCTGCTCAGCCAAGATGGACGCCCACTTGTTGCCCACAGCTCCGCTGCCAAGGCAGAGCCAAGGCTACTCACAAATCCCATGCCCAGCTCCAGTCCCCACACCCTGTGTGCTGATCACCCTGCCTGAAGAGTTTCTGGTTGCGCAGAATTCTCCTTTTAATTTTTTTTTTTTAGATTCCTTCCCCACCCCTCCCAGCCTCCCCCGCAATGGATATTGCAGCCGCTGCTTAAATTCTTCTAGAATTCATTTAATCATTCATTTAGATGGGGTCAACTCTGCTTACCTCACCTTCTTGCATAGGCTCAGAATATAGTTGCAGAATGAAAGCGCGGGGTCACCGCGCTCTCCTTTTGGTCCCCAATTTAGTGGGGTCCCTACAGGAAAATCAAGCCAGTACAGGTTGGAGCTCTCGTTTATGCATGTCTCATGAACAAAGATTTCCCTTTACCTTGCTTTGCCTGTGTATGCCATTTACATTTGCATACTCTTAGGGGTACACGGATTTCACTGTAATTTCATTCTCCTGAGCTTGCACTCCTCGCAGCACTTATTCACAGGACTTGCCTTGCACTATCTGAGAAGGGGCAGTAGGAGGAAAACACATGTATTGAAAGCAGAGGATTTCAGATTAAACTGCCAAAGCTGGTGGAAACCTTCTGATCTCCTTGGGCTGACTTTGGGGTCATTAACTCGGCAATGTGAGAACCACCCGGGACCAGCCGCAAGCCTTCGCTTGGCTGGGTCGGAAGTCGGCAGATCCCCCACGCTTCAGGCCACGGGCTGTGAGAGGAAATGTGAAAAAGGGCAGAGAAATAGATTTTATTGCTTTCTTCCAGAGCGCTCATGAAAATTAATGGCCTTTTCATTCACAATTTCTTTCCATTACTGGTAGGGGAATCATAAAACAAACCCCAGTTACTTTGGTACGTCAGTGTCTGAGCTGCCTGAATGTGTTTTCTGTGGTTCTTGTGAGGCAATGCCACAAGCGGACGATTTAGGCAAACTGGTGTGCCATTTCCAAAATTAAAATTGCATCTTACCTGCAAGTACTGAGTCCTTTATGGCTCCAGCAGAACAGAACTGCAGAGTTTGAAGCAAAATCTCGTCCCTGTCAAATACATAGCCTACGCTCCCGCCTTAGTGTCTGGCTGTAAAATGGCCAAAAGCGACTGTCGGTGTCTTAGAAGATAAGAGGCAATTATAAAGTTGGAAGGCACATGAAAAAATCTCTACTCTAGAGAAATATATTTAGAGGGTTAAGATATAGACATACATCTTCCCTCCTTATTAATTTCCAACCAAGAATTTCCCAGGCAAGGAATCTATTCTGGCCCCATTCACCTGCACCGCTGTGATGAGCTGTTCAGCAGCTTTTTGGCTTCGTAACACCTGTAAGTCTTATTTCCCCTCTTTGCGACTTAGTAAATAAATAGAATTAAAGGACTCTCCAATCTGGGGCTTTTAGTGCAGTGTTATTTGCCTGTCTAAACGCAGGCACCTGAGTCTGAATGTGAGAACACTGCACCCTGTGTTATGCGCGTCTTGTGAGTAAAGTGAGGACTCGCTTTCCATGACTGCTAGGAGGTGATCTTTCTCCTGGTCAGCCTAACTTCCCCAGTATGTGTAGGCTATTGTTAAGCAGACAATAGATAATTGTCTACCTACCAGCTCACCTGTCCAAGTGGTAGTCACCTCATTGCAAAGATTTAATACCGTTGCCAAAGATTTTCCTGAAGAGGAAGGCGGGCACGCCTGCCATAACCAGGGATCTCCTCTCCTCCTTCGGGTCGCATCCTGTCCCCAGGACCCTTCTTGATGCCAGCAAGCCTGAGTCAGGTAAAAGCACAGAGCTTAAAAGTGGTGCAATCAGCTGTTTCCTACACTGCTTATTAGTTGGGTGTTTAGTTTGGACTCAGCTCATCACTCCTCATGTGGGAAACTCCCATTGACTTCACTGGGAACTCTGCCTGAGCCAGGACTTCTGAGTGGGGATTCTTGATGGAGGATGGCAGGACAGAACCAAGCACAGAAACACTTGGTTTCTACCAGAGCAGAGATTGTTCAAACAGCCATTCCTGGGATGATTTTTAATAGCAGGTCTCAAGGGGCGTTACAAACATGAGAAGCATTGCTATTCCTAAATTACAAAAACTGGTTACCAAAACAAAAGAGTAAAGCTAAGGTGCTGTTTTAGGAATTCTTGGTGGCAAATCAGTATCTTCATGTGATGTAAACTATGGAAATGTTGAGCTCTAGTTACCTACAAAAGCTGGGAAGAGTTTTAAGGAACAGCTATTAGCATGCCCTTCCACCATCTTGCTGTTCTTCGATGCAAGTTGCCATCACCATTCACGATCTCTGTGGTTTTAGAGCATTCACTCTTCTGAGACTGCTCCTGGTTTTTCTCAGGGCACGACAAGAAGAGCATCAAGCCGGTGTGTCACCAGCATACCTGTTCCTGGCCCTTCTCCTGCACATCTGCAGCAGCAAAGCCAGAAACCAGAGCCAGTTTACATCAACTCTGTGTCCAAGCAAGTCTGTCCGGGCTCATGTAGCTCTTTACCAGGGTAGGAGGAGGGGGTCACTCTTCTCAAAATTTGTTATCAAGGTCTGTAAGCTCTGGTCTCATTAGAGCTGCAGAAAGTGCCATATCTGATGACGGCATTCACACCAAGCTCTGTGTCACTGGGCCACCAGTGTGAGTCTCCAGTTTCAGTCAGCCTTCCACATGAAGCATATATGTTCATCCTGTAGTTCTGTGATGGCTTGGCAGTTTCTTCAGGCACCCAAAACCCCATGTAATGGTAAGAGCAGCTTCTCCCCGGGAATGAGGTGACTCAGCTGGGAAGCGTGCAGGACTCTCTCACCAGGTAACACTGCACGGGCAGTAAGGAGGGAAGGTATTGTTTCTCCTCATATAAAATCACTAGAGGAATTTAAAAAAAAAAGTTTCTAATAGGAAATACTCTTTCAAAAACCCTCACAGAAGGCGTTTGCCTGAGTACTGCATCTGGAGCTGATCACTTGCTGACGTACCGTATAGGCTGCAGAATTGTGCAACTTGCTTTACTGTGCACAGACCAAGGAGGCACAGCCACCATTAAATACATGTATTTCACCTCAGCCTGCCTGGACGAATTCTGGGGGAACACTCTTTTCCCAGAGTTTTTAATAAGGTGATGTTTGCAGGAGGCAGAGGTACCACACCTGAGCTCCAGATCGTCAGTGCAGACAGCTGGAGAACACAGCTCTGGCAGGTTTGTTTGGCTTTATGCTCCCACCTAGAATAAATAAGGTGGTTTGCTGAGGACCTCCTGATGCTGCTGATGCATTTCAAAGAGACATGGCTAAATCTTCAGGGGTTTCGCCCCGCCAGCAGGGTGAACTTCTGCCTTTCCAAACCTTTCAGAGGCACTTAAGAGTTCCACCTCACCAGCTTTCATTACTTGGCTGTAAGAAGATTGTAGGCTGCCTTCTCACTTGTATTTCTGCCGGGAAATACCCTATCAGCTTTAGTCTTGCTATAGATCTTGATTGCTTGGAAGAAGTCCCTTGAAGAGAGAGTGAATGAAAAAGAGGGAGATGCTTTTCAACGTCAAACCGGCAAGCAACAAAACGTAAATAAACCAAAATAAACCACCACTCTCCCAAAATTCTGAGGCCAAAAAATTTATTTGAATCAGTAACGAAATGGGAAAAAAGGAGGAATAATGAATGGTGAGCAGTTTTCTCAGTACATACATGTCATCCATGGCTTTTTCCCAGGCCCCTGAAACAGGGGGAGTCTCTTAACTGGGGCCTCGAGGTCCTGCTCAAGCAATCCTGTCGCCGGCTTCTACGGGGACGGCACCTGACCCCCAGTGCGTGTTTGTGCCACAACCACCGTGCTCCATCCAACCGGTTTTGGAGCAATTATAGTGTACTCTTTTGTTACTCTGTCATTACACTTGTGTGTGACATCACATGCGTGCAAGCTGCAGAGAGGGGTAGCGTGCTGACGGAGGGATGAAGGGAGGGAGGGCCAGCCTGCCAGCACAGGGGAGAGGCATGAAGCGGCACGAGGGAAGAAGTGATGAAAGCAGGGTGGGAGAGGATTAGCAGGCTGGGGACCAGCCTTTACAGGAGAACAAGCCAGGGGTAGGGAAGATGTTGACAGCCTGCAAGTGTTACTGCAAATGCCTTGTGAGAGGAGGAAAATGACTGCGTGGCGTATTTCACCACACCAATTTCTTCAGAAATCAGTGTATCAGTAGCTCAGCTAATGGAGAGAGCAACGCCGATGCCGTCCATGACTAAAGGCTGGAAGGCACGCCAGCGAACACGTGCTTTTTCCAGAGGCAGCAGGAGGACCACAGATTTGGCCAGCACTTGGGATTTAGGGGCTGTAGGCAAAATGTGGGGCCCTGCACCTAAGCGCTCAGTACGTATCTGGTGCAGAAACCTAGAAAGAGCCAAGAGGCTTAATTTGGCTCCTCTGTTCTTGCAGGTAGGAATCAAAACTGAAAAACCCAAGCAAGACCTTAAGTTACCTGGTGACTCTGATTAGCGGTCGAGATGTCAGTGTGATATCTCCACACAAAGGCAACACAAAGGTGAGCCCTGCCCAGGAGGACTGACATACAAGTATGATGCGTGAGATAAAAGGTTGATATAATGCAGAGAGGAGAAAGGCACAAGGTAAGAATAACACCTGAGAATGACAAGATCATGACAGTAGTTTCAACACACTAAAACTAGCTCTTTTAACATGCAATCAATGGCTCAGGTGGACTTTGGGAAGCAGTCTGGAGAACAATAAGGATGCCTGGGGGTCCTCTTGCAAAGCTCAGGGCTGAATGACAGTGTGAAACTGCTCCTTTGAAATACTGACAGCAGCACTATCAAAACTATTGCTGGCTGAGTTGAGGGGCGTCTTGAGATCTTGCTGTGCTGCATACTTGGGAAGGGGTTAGAGGATCACCAGCCGGTGTTAATAGGCTCTGCTCCTGGCTTGAAATGACTCACAGTCACTCTGGGTAGTTTATTTTACCTCTGCTTTCCCCTTTGGTAAGGTTGGTTTCGTACAACTCCTCATAAAACTCTTTGGGCTGCTGGTAAATTTGACCTTCCTCAGTACAGTGCTTAGACGGCACTGGATGAAACCCAAAAAGTGGGGAGTGGGAATATCAGAGGAGCCCGATGTATACAGCCCCCTGGAGAAGGAAATGGGTGAAACCCAATGGAGGGTGCCACAGGATCTGAACAGGGTTAGAACCAAACGGGCGATAGTTTAAGGGGAAAAGTGCCAAGGGATGTTAATATGAGTGAGTTGAGGAGCAACAGGTAAAAACCGATAGCTTGTGCACAGTGCAGTGTGGTGGCTGTAGCAGCTCTCATACCACTGCCTGGCAGGGCTGCCACTGCCTTCTGTCTGCTCTCATTCTCCTCTGCCTCCACTCCTGCCCTTCTTTACAGCACAGCTTTCTTCCTTGTGTCCTTCACCTTTCTGGTGCATTCCTTCTGCCTGTTTCTCCGGTCCCATGGTGCCCTGTTCCCCACGGCAAGGTGAGGGTGCTGCTGGAGCTGCCCACACAGTCCACACAGCACCAAGGCATCCATCAGCCACAGCCGATTCAGGAGCTCAAAACCCATTTTCTGCAATGAGAGACTCAGTTTTGCTGTGGGTTTGAGGGCTTCTTTGGAAGATAGGAGCACGGTCCCTAATTGTACCTTCTCACAAATGTAACTGGCACCTTGTCACCTGTGCCTGTGGCCAAGCAGCCACCTACCACCTTGACACACATCCCAGGCCAGACTCTGCTGGGAAGGAGCCCCTCCGTTTCCACCAGCACCTTGCCCGTTTTCACTGAGCTCTCCCTCGAGCCGTGTGGGCAGCTGGTGACCTGGAGCACAGGGGAGGCAAAATATTAAACTGCTGGAAAGAAGCCATGGAGTGAACCTTGTGCTTGCTCCATGTGCTGCTGGGTTTCAGTACTCCTCAGACACAAAGGAACTGCCCAGAGAGATTGTGGAGTCTCCTTCTCTGGAGACATTCAAAACCCGACTGGACACGTTCCTGAGTGATGTGCTCTAGGTGGCCCTGCCTTGGCAGGGGGGTTGGACTAGATGATCTTTCGAGGTCCCTTCCAACCCCTACGATTCTGTGATTCTGTGATTCTGTGGAAGTGGCACAAGATTATGCCTGGTGAAGAAGGTGGTGATGGGTGTTCTGACACGGCTGCTGCTCGCCGGGTATGTTCCCTGCAGCTGCGTACCCACTGGCGGAAGCACGGATGGAACAACCATGAGACTTGCTGGGATAACCGGGAAGTGGCGGGTGATACCCCTGTGTTTCACGCGGGGAAGGGACGGGGGAGGTCTCCCCGAACCGGAGGGTGCCGGGAAGCCGGCACCTCCAGCCAGGACACGC
>VWZZ01003952.1:261-11816 GCA_013399095.1 Psophia crepitans | reverse complement strand
CCCCGCCGCGGGGTTTGCACCCCCAGAAGTGGATGGGCGCGAAAGGGGTGAGCCGGGACGGCACCGGCGGCGTTAGAAGAATGCGCTGCAAGCAACCGGGGTCCGCCAGGAGAGCTACAGGAGCCAGCTGTAGGGTCGGGTTGGGGAGGAGGGTAAAGCCACCAGTGGTAAATTGTGGAACGTACCCCTTGCAGGGTGACATGCCGGCTGTCCTTCTGCGGGACAGCTTCGGCCACTCGCTCCTCGGGCACGCTGGTCTCATGCGCCTCTCTGCGGGGGGATCCCGCACCCTCCTGGGCTCCGGGACCTCTGCGCGAGTCGGGAGTAATTGCTGACACTTCCACAGAGTGCAGGCTTTTGGTTAGAGCCATAACCACTGTGTTAAAAATAGTAACTTCTAGCGTTAGAGATCTAAAATGTCCATTAAAAATAATAATTGTAGCACTTCTGTCTTGCTAAAGCAGTATTTCTAGTTGGATCTACTTGGTAGCCTGGACTTGTGTCAGAGTAGGGCTGGGAAGGTGTCCTTCGTGGCACGAAGTAGTGGTGCGAGATGAGGAACGTACCTTTTTTTGGGGTGCAAGGCAGGTGGCTTTTGGAGCAGTAAATGACGAGTGTGTCACGCTGTGGTGGGCCGAGGACTCAAGTTCGGGCGTGATCCCCCACGGGAATCCCACCTGCGTGCAGTGTGGCCTGGGAAGGAGCACATCTCTTCCTGAGTTTTCTTCAGGAGACACAACAGGCCTAGCATGGGGACCAGAAATGTTTGTAGCACTTATTTTGACACAAAGTTCCTCTGAGGAATAAGCTGTGACTATTTGGTGTATATATTGGGGAGTCGTGAAGAACAGCAGAACCGATGTTTTCCTTAGGGTTTAAGGTGACTTGCAACCTTTATAGCTTGAAACACTCAGCTTCTTTTATGGAGAGAAGACAAATTGTGAGGATTTGTTTTATTGTTGTGAAGGTCTCGTTGTTTCCCATGGCCGTTGCAGCGGTGATGGTGGGGCAAACTGGCTTTTCCTTTCATCTGTGTCTTACGCAGCCGGCACCTGGAACTGGTCACAGAGTTAGAGATGCTCTCTGTGCACTGGGACTTTCAGATCCTTCAAATGGGATTCTTTAAAGTGTGTTTCTTTAGAAAAAAATAAAAAATAAGCTAAGTAAAGTTCTTGCAAAGAATGGAGCGTGAATATTTGTTTCTCGGTTTCCTTTTTTAACCTCAATTTTGAATGTTTCAGTTGTCACTGTCCTTCTGGAATAGGCAGTACAGAGCCTGATCATGTCTGTTCTCTGGCTGTATTGTCTCTTGTACAGTTTTCAGACACTTCTCTGTCACTTGCTGTTTTCCCATCGGGCTTACCTGAACGTTACCATTGCTTTGTGCCGAGGGGGAAGCCTAGGACAAGTTGCCCATTTAAAAATGAACGAATGTACCTTTTTTTCTCTGTACCTCTGTGAACTGAACTGTGTTGGAGAACAGGTGTAAATCCTATTCTGGTGATGGGAAAGTTTTCTGCATCCCACCAACATTTAGGGTAGAGTAAAAAGTCGATAGGCAGGTAGTGGACTTGTGCCAAGGCTGAGGTTTGAATGAACTGCTGTTCATGGCCAGCAAACAAAGGGAGAAAACCTGCATGTGCTTTCCACCCAAGGCTGTTAAATCATTATGCCTTTGCTTTTGGAACAAAGTGTGGTGTAAGCGTGGAGATGCGGGCGGTGGTTAGTGCTAGCTGCTCAGTGTAGCTGGTGTGGGCTTTTTGGCTCCAGCTGGACTGAGGAGGAAGAGCTCTTGAATGGGCACCATCGCGTGATGGAGTGTGAGGGTCACTGTTTGATTTTTGGGGTGTCTCTGGACCTTACCCATCGGGCGACATTCCTCAGCCCACTGTGCAGGAGGGCTATGGAAGGGTGCGCTCTGACCTTGATGTTGCTGAAGCCAGACGTGGAATGTAAACAGGTCTTTGCGGCCCGTTTTAAAACACGGAAACACAACTTTTGCTAGAAGTTTGTGTTAATAAGTAAGCTCTCTGGTGTGTAAATAATATGCATTCCTTGGGGGGTTATCTTTGCTGCGAATTTACAAAAGACTGGAGCCAAATGTTTTCATTTCACTTCAAAAATAGCAAATACGTGTCAGTATTTGATTAAGGGCTGTGAAGGAAGAGCGGGGACCTGCTGGAGTCTTGCCTGTTGCGCAGTGTCCTTAGCTGTGCTAAATGAGCAACTGATTGATTTTAATTTACTTTCACTGCCTTTTTTTTTTCTGCAGCCAGACTGATAATTCAGGTCCTGTATCTAAGCAGATTCAACTTCCGCTTACTGTAAAGTTAGGTAGTTAGAGTCAAAGTAACGGGCCTGGCCCGTGGGCATGAGCATCTGCTTAAATGTGTGTAAGTGTATTTTCAACGTAATTAGGTGCCTAATGTGTAAAGGGCTGTGCCTTATTTAGGAGTTCTCTCGCGCTTTATTCTCCACACTGTAGCACTGAAGCAGCGAGCAGTACGCCTACAGACAAAGAGAAAAAGTCGCCATGCTTTTCAGCTTTTAAATAAGAAGTGGTGGGTATCTCGGGCTGAGAGGGAAACCTGCCTGTTGGGAGGTACGGAGCTGTAATATTGTACTGCTGTTAATAAATAACTGGTGGGGTCAAGGGGAGAAAGTGCCAGAGTATTTTTGATGAAGGGGAAGCTGCTGTTTTCTGCGACTGTGGCCCAGCCTTTAGCCCCTGTGCTGTGGTGGGAACAGGGGGTTGCTGTGGTTGGGCGTAGCAGTGAGGGGGTGCATGGACCTGGACCGGGAGTGTCTTTCTCTGCACCCCAGGGCCATGGGGGTACCCAGGCAGTGTTGCGGCAGGCCACAGGGTTGGTTCGTGCCTTTTTTTGCCTGTAGAAAGGTTTGGGGTGGCTTTTTGCCCCACCTGTCCCTGGAGCCCCCCTGGGCTGGGGGGCTGGAGGACGAGCTCCCTGCCCCAAAGTGATGCTGGGAAAGTGTCCTGACCTGCCACTGCTGCCTGGCAGGGGGAAAGGGACAGAAATGCTTCCTTGGCTGCACAGGTACCGGAGAGCCTTGGATGCCGCTTCCCTTCACCTGCATCATTAGGGCTAACGTGACCCAGAAATTATGACTGCAGCCTGACTTTTAAACCTCTGCTGGTGTTGCTGATGTTTCTTGTTCGTGGTGGTCCAGAGCCTTGGCTGGTCTGATGAGTAATGGGCTGTGGTAGCTACAGAGATAATAAGTAGAAGAAAAAGTATCTGGTGAGGAGAACTGAATACTAAACATCTAATATACATAGCATATTTTCTGCTGCTGGGACTGTAAAATGTGAACCAGGAGGAGACTCGTTGCTGAATGGTCTTTTCCACATTGAAGCTATCCTGGCTTGATAACAAATACCACTTGCAAAGTTCATGAAAATGTAGTCTGTAGGTAACAGGGACTGGACAGTCCTCATAAGCTTGGTGCAGGTGCATCTGAGCCAGAAAGTAAACGGATTAAAATCCACAAGAGATTCTTATGTCCAAAGATTAAATTCTTTAATTGCAGGAATATGCAGCATGTCAGAGAGCTGCTTTAGCATCTCAGCGTAGGGTTCAAGGAATGAAGTGTTTCTTGTGTGACTTTAAAACTTACTTATTTGGCATTTTTCTTAAACTAAATGGTTAGACCCTAAAGCTTGCTCAGCATCCGTTTTTGCAGTGATCAGAGTTACTCAGGTGATAGGAAATTGGTGGGTGTATCTAGGTTTTTAAGTTGGCTGGAGGGGAAGCTCTAGGAAACATAAGCAGACTTTGAATAAAGAAAACCCCTGAACCATTTGCTGATTTAGAGGGTCAAGGAAACCTCATGCAAACCTATAGGTCCTGTGATGAAATTCGTTGTCTTTGGTAAGAGTGATTTGAAGCTTTCTTGTAAATTTGCAAGGCTTTTGCAACTTAAGTCTTTAATGAGCGTTATTATTTTAATAAGATTTCTGTCTTTGACACACCTTCCATTTGCACCCACTAATATTTGTCATCCTGGAAGCTGGATTTCCACCCCCCCCCATTTCAGCTCTTCTATGCAAGGCACTGCTGGTGTAGCAGGATGCTCTACCTCATTTTTGTGTCTTCATTGCCTTTTGTGTTCCTAGCTGAGACTTCCTTCTGTATCTCCTGCACTTGATTTCTGTGTCTCGGACAATGGGCATCTTTGAGAGGTTTTCATGCGCTTCGTGAAAGGGCCGTGCCCTTTTCTAACAATTGCTTGAAAAGAAGTGACCAAACTTTATTATAACCCTTCGGTCATGCCCAGAGCAATTTCTCCAATTAGAAGCTGATGTTTCAAATGGAGTTTTCGAGAAATGTATGTGCAATAATTAAAATAACTAGCAGGAGTTATAATTCAGCGAAGTCTCCAGGGCTGGGCTGTTGTGCATTGTTCCTGCTCGGCCAGGCATAGGGGGAAAAACTTTTTTTGCCGAGCTGGGGAGCTGGAGCTAAGTGTTCCCTTTCTTTTCTCTCCCTGCCGTGTTCTCTCTTGCCACCAAAAATTAAATTAACACCTCACCAGTTTAGGTTCAGTAATTTTCACAGTGAGTTTTCCAGTCATTAGTGGATGATTATGGTGCGGTGTAGACTGTTGGACATCAAATGTTATTCATCCATAGCCAGTCATAAATGTGAATTGTCTTTTTTCTTCCCAATTATCTCCTTTATATCATGAAAACTTCTTTTCAGTGAGAGAGCATTAGGTTTCATAGTAATAAAACCTCAGAGGAGGAGTTTACCGCACACTCATCTACACCTTTTGTATGCCTCATGGTATTACCATGGGAACTTCAGGGGATTTAAACTACTTTTTTTTTTTTTTTTCTCTTCGTTTCTCTCCCACCCCAACTTAGAGCTGGTTAGAAATCCACTAAGCACTTCTTGTATCTGTGAAGGATTTATAAGGTTAATGGCCAGCTAGTACCGTCTCCCCACCTCCTTCCCCTCCACAAAGAGTGCCATTGTATGGTAACGAGTCCTTCCCAGTGGCCAGTAAGTCATCCAGCGTTGCAAGTTAAGCGTATGCTCCATGTAAAGCGTCGATGCTATAGGGGAACCGCGCTGGCCCAGCGCAGCCCTCGGCCGTGGGGCTCTGCCGGAGCGGAAGCGGCACCAGGGCCCTCACTCTCTATATCTCTTTGTCTGCATGTGAGAGTCCGGTCTTTAATTAAACACTCCTCGTTTCCTTCCTCAAAGGGCCCTTGTCTTTGCCGGGGAGCGGCACGGCGGGTGCCCAGTGAATGAAGCCCCTGTCAGGTGTTGTTCCCAGCGCTCAAATGGGCTCTGTGGCTGCCAGCATCATGTGCCAGCGGGTCACTTGCTAGATCGCCTTTCCATCTGTCTGCCCTTCTTTTGTACATAGTCATTTTTGGTTTTAAAAAGGCTGAGGTGGATGGGGTGCCTGGGGACCATGGCAAGGGATGGCCGCAGGGCCACTGGCCACAGGCGGCCCCATCCTGCCTGCTCCTCTTCATGGTTTTGCGGCACGAAAACTCAGTAACGCGTTCCAAGCTTTGTCCTGTCTTTGTAATTTGCCCGTTAGAGGCACGTTGCTTAATAATTTATTTATTAAATTGTAATGATTTTGGTGGACTAAGTTCAAACCTTCTACATGTGTTGTCACAGTTTAAAATTTAGCTCGGAATGTGTTTGTTTCGGTTCCTGGAGAAATGTGTGTTTAGCGCAGAGATGCTGTCAGATGGGTCGGCTGTGGATGAAGACCTGGGCTGGAGTGGCAGGTTTTTGATTCAGCTCCTTTGTAAAGGGAATGGTAATGAACTTGGCACTCTCTCCCAGCTCTTCTGGTGCTGTTGCCTTGGGTCATTTATCTGGATGGCGAACCCATCCTCCATTCTGCTGGCCAGGAGAATTACAGCTTGTCCCCCAGTTAGGGAACGCCAAAGCTTTACCGTGTTCTTGCCTGCATTTGAGATGTCCATTTAGAGAGAGCAGCGGCAAAGATGCAACGCAGGTGGATTGGATGTTCTCTAAGACTCTTGGCACCCAAAGCTGCCTTCTGAGCAACGTCACACCTTCCCTGGGCATCGACAAACATGTCATGGCCAGGTTCCTCTTTTCTTGGTAGTCAAGCAAAGGCTGAAGTGTTCGGAGAAGATAGAAGGTACAACCAGACGGTGGTTTCCTCTGCAGAAACTGTGGCTGTGAAACACGAGGATGGGAGGAACTTCTTAATAATTGTTCTTTGCAGGAGCAGAAATTTTACAGGCTTCTGAAAATTCAGGCTCTCTCCAAACTTTGTTTTAAGTACAGAAGCATAGATGTTTTGGTAATTTTCTAATGATGTTGACCACTGGGAATGTTATTGCAGTCTCCAGTTTCCGATACCAAAACTGTTCCCTGGGTAGACCAGATCTGGAAAGGTTTTTAAGGTTATTATGTTTTTCTTGGAATAAAATCCCTTCACCTAAGATGTAAACATGCTTTTTTCTGTCTGGTGTACTTGATCCCTCAGTTTATGGCCTGGAATTTCACCTGAGACCTGTGACAAGAAATATCTGAATGTTAAGGATGTACAAATGTGTATATTTTGATGAAACAAAGTGCTTTCCTGTTGACATTTGAGCAGGTCTTCATGGCCCCTTTTTAATCGACCTTCTGTTCTGAGCCACAGCAGCAATAAAGCATGCGTTCAAAGGTTGGTAACTACCCAGGGAATCTGAACAGTGGTTCTTCTAGTTACCTTTTCCTTTTCTATAGCAGAAAAGCAATGGTGTAATATTGCCGTCAGCACTTATTAAGCTTATTTTTGGATTTTAAAATGAAAGTTACTATATTGTGCACTTAAATGTGCACAGTATGATGACTTCTGTAGTGTGTTTTCTGGAGCTGGATATACTTCTAAACCATGCAGACTTGGTTGCTCTTCTTCCTTGAGGGGAGGGACACAGAATGGGACACCAAAACAGCAGAATTCTGAGTAAAATACACCAGCCTTTTAGCTTAACTGAGCTTTTAGCTCAGTTCAAGAAGGACAGGGAATTGCTTGAGAGAATCCAGCGCAGAGCCACAAAGATGATCAAGGGAGTGGAACATCTCCCATATGAGGAAAGGCTGAGGGAGCTGGGTCTCTTTAGCTTGGAGAAGAGGAGGCTGAGGGGTGACCTCATCAATGTTTATAAATATGTTAAGGGTGAGTGTCAGGAAGATGGAGCCAGGCTCTTCTCGGTGTCATTAAGTGGTAGGACAAACTGAAGCATAGGAGGTTCCATGTTAATATAAGGAAAAACTTTTTCACTGTGAGGGTGACAGAGCACTGGAACAGGCTGCCCACAGAGGTTGTGGAGTCTCCTTCTCTGGAGACATTCAAAACCCGACTGGACACATTCCTGAGTGATGTGCTCTAGGTGGCCCTGGCTTGGCAGGGGGGTTGGACTAGATGATCTTTTGAGGTCCCTTCCAACCTCTACGATTCTGTGATTCTGTAACCTTGAATTCTGTTGCCAGATGATTGGTGAGGGGGTATGTGGGTGTATCAAAGATTGCTCTTTCAGAAAGGCAAACCAATTCACTTAAACCCAGTGAAATGATGCCAAACTTGATTCTTTACGCAGTGACAGTGAAAATGTTTCTATTTCAAGAGCGCGGTTTGCGTAGCTTCACAAAGTTTTATTTTGAAAGCAGTTTTTGTCAGCTTCAGCAGGTACATAGTGTCGCTCATGCTTGCCTTCAGAGGGAAGTGGAGATGCTGAAGGGCCCATTGCTGGTCCCAATTCAGGGAATCCCACTGAAAGAGGGGAGATGGGCTCTTGTAAGGTGACAAATCCAGTGGCTTTCCCAATAATATGGCCTAAAATGCAGTGGCCAGTGGGACCAGGCAAGTCTTGTGGGAGGCTGATTCTGCTGTCAGCAGAAGAGGAAGAGGCTGAGCAGTGGCTTGGTCCCCACATTGGTTGCGGGGCAGAACATCGCTGTGTCCATCCTCACCAGTAACTGCAGCTCTGGTAACTTACCTGCTGCCTTGAAGCTGTGTGTGCAGTCACGCGTGCTCTCACTGGGTGCTCAGAGGCTGTTGAGAAGGAGCGAGGCTGCAAGGATGGTCCTTAACACTGGAGCTGCAAAACTTGCGGTGTATTACTAACATTAGAAGAAGCTGGGTTCTACCACTGTGTGTGGGATTTGGCAGCAGAGTCTTAGGTGCTATTGTGGGACTATAAAATGAGTATTTCTTCTTTAAAAATAGGAACTTTTTTTTGGCCTTTAAAAAAAGGCTATACTGAGTCTAGTGACACTTTTAGCTTAAGAAGACAGGCAAATTAATATTCACTCTTTCAGACTGCAGGTGTATTTTCTACTTTGTTAATAATATCCATGGATATCTTTCCATATGCAAAGAATATGGAAGAAATAGGCAGGTTTTTGGATGCATCACCCTTTCTCTAGGTCATTGGAAGGAAGACTTAATAGCCTAATAAATACATTGCATCTACTTACCTTATCTTACTGGTGTCCCTGGGTCCCTGAGCTTACAGACCCCTGCAACTGTGCCAGTAGCAGTGCATACAGTTCATTACCAATGTCCCTTCCCAAAGAGGTCAACTCAACATAAACTGAATTTATCACTGCTTGTTAATTTATTGTGTTCAAATTCTACAGAGAAGTAACTGAAGTCCTGTAAGCTCCATGTGATGCTGCAGTGAACTTCTACACATTTGGTGGGATTTCTTTTTTGTTTGTTTGTTTTGCGTATGCAGTTTGAGTTTGGTTTGGTTTGGTTGGTGGGGTTTTTTTTCCCTTTTCTTTTAGGGGGGGTGTTTTAGTCAAAGGATTCTTGGTGTGTTATTTGGCTGCCAATAGTGCTCAGCCTGCCCTCGAGCCTTCCAGCCGCGCTCCTCAGCCTGTGTGGGAGTGGACTCTGCCCTTGCCTCCTGCTCCGGCAGACCGGCATTAAATGTTTGCTCTCCTGCTTGCACGTATTGCAGGGTTAGTGCCCAGACAAGTTCCCTTTCCATTGACAGATGAAATCACAATAGCTGGCATTAAGAGCAAGCCAATTGTTTTCTTTGGGTTTCCCTGAAGGGCCTCCTTTGTCTCCGCTGAGGGAAACCCGTACACCTTGCTTAATCCAAGGCTGCTGTCGAGATGCTGTAGTTTCTGAAGCCAGAAGTAGGTCAGCACCCATGCAGGAGATTTCCACCTGCTTGGCTTGCCTGCTAGTGGGAGCATCCCAGTGAGGCTTTGCAAATGGCCCCTGTGAAGACTGGTGTCGGCAATCCTGAGAGCCCAAAGAATGGGGTGAAACGCCCACAGCACCAGGAAGGAGAGTAGAAGGAGGAGGTCCTGGTGGACTGTCACATACTTGGTGTTTATATGGCCGTTTAAGTCAAAGGAGGAGCAGATTGTGGGTGGTTGGATGAGCCTGGAAGGAGATTTTTCGGGTGCCTGGTGTCACGTTGCGTGTGGTCCTAGTCCAGCTGTGAGAAGTCAGCAACTTGCCTGGGCTGTAGGGATGTCCTAATTAGCTGCATGTTCACAAGGCAGTTTAACCAGTTGAAAAACAGGATTTTAAGGTCTATTTTAAAGCCGAGACCGTATCTAATATACTAAGCACTATTAGCAGGAGAGATTATTAAAAAATAAATAGAAGAGTGTGAATTTTTTCTGTAGTCTAATTTGACAAGAGAATTTCAAGGAGCACATGCACCCACTGTTTCTGAAGCGAGGCTGAAAAAAGCTTTGACGACTCTGAGCTTTCCTGCTGTTGTTGCTAATTTGTCACAATTCTCGTTTTGGTTAAAAAGACATACTTTCTCGGTGTTACTGACTGAAAAAGCCTACGGAATTAAAGGGGAAAATATTAGTTTTGTGAGAAGCTGCGGAGAAGAATGGTCGTAGACTCATAGAGTGGTTTGGGTTGGAAGGGACCTCAAAGATCATCTAGTTCCAGCCCCCCTGCCATGGGCAGGGACACCCTCCACTAGACCAGGTTGCCCAAAGCCCCATCCTGTAGGGACTGATTCACAGACTCTGGTGCAGGTGAAATCAAAGAGCCAAGCAACAAGGACTCCCAAAAGCACAGGCCAAAAGATAAAGACCAAAGACAGACGAAGACTGAAGAATGAAGGCAGACAGCAGCAAAGACAGCCAGCCAGCTAGGTCCAGACAGACAGAACCTTTAGTGCTTACAAGTTTGTGCTTATATAGATTTGTTAGCTGTCCACGCGGCCTAGCTTGTTCATGAATTGGTTAATACTTGCTGTACACGCATCCCGGCTAAGCTTCTAATTGGTGCTGTTAATCAAAACACGTCTTCTATCTTCAGTCCTACACCTGTTTCAAACTATTTTTGTCTCATTAGTGGCTGTTTTTCTGCATGCTTGTTTTATCACTTACTCTGTCATTCAAGGTCTCTCGGAACACTCCCTGTAATTCCCACACCATCCGACCTGGCCTTGAACACTGCCAGGGATGGGGCCTCCACAGCTTCTCTGGGCAACCTGTTCCAGTGCCTCACCACCCTCACAGTGAAGAATTTCTTCCTAACATCTAATCTAAATCTCCCCTCCTCCCCATTCCCTCTTGTCCTGTCACTGTACTCCTTGATACACAGCCCCTCTCCAGCTTCCCTATAGGCCCCCTATAGATATTGGAAGGCTGCTATAAGGTCTCCCTGGAGACTTCTGTTCTCCAGGCTGAACAAGCCCAACTCTCTCAGCCTGGAGAAGTGTTCCAGCACCCTGATCATCTTCATGTCCCTGCTCTGGACTCACTCCAAGAGGTCCATGTCTTTCTTACGCTGGGGGCCCCCAAGCTGGGTGCAGTACTGTAGGTGGGGTCTCACCAGAGTGGAGTAGAGGGGGAGAATCCCCTCCCCTGACCTGCTGGTCAAGCTTCTTTTGATGCAGTCCAGGACATGGTTGGCTTTCTGGGCTGCAAGCATACATTGCTAGCTCTTGTTGAGCTTCTCATCCACCAGCACCCTCAAGTCCTCAGGGCTGCTCTGAATCCATTTTCTGCCCAGCCTCTGGTTGTGCTTGGGATTGCCTCAATGCATATGCAGGACCTTGCACTTGGCCTTGTTGAACCTCATGAAGTTCATGTGGGGCTCACCTCTCAAGGCTGTCAAGGTCCCTCTGGATGGCTTCCCTTCCCTCCAGCGTGTCGACCGCACCACACAGCTTGGTGTCATCAGCAAACTTGCTGAGGGTGCACTCGATCCCACTGTCCATGTCACCAACAAAGATGTTAAACAGTGCTGGTCCCAGTACTGACCCCTGAGGAACGCCTCTCGTCACTGGTCTCACATTGAGCCATTGACCATAATTTTTTGAGTGTGAGCATCCAGCCAATTTCTTATCCACTGAGTGGTCCATCCGTCAAATCCACGTCTCTCCAATTTAGAGACAAGGATGTCACGTGGGACAGTGTCAAATACTTTGCATAAATCTAGGTAAGTCATGTTGGTTGCTCTTCCCTTATCCACCAGTATTGTAACCCTGCTGTAGAAGGCCACCAAATTTGTCAGGCGGGATTTGCCCTTAGTGAAGCAATGTTGGCTGTCACCAA
>VWZZ01003951.1:2645-67141 GCA_013399095.1 Psophia crepitans | reverse complement strand
GAAGTTGTCATTGATGCACTGGATGCAGTTGGATTCATACCTTGTAGAAAGTGTAATAGGAAGATTAATGTCTCGTTTGCAAGCCATTTTTTCTTCCTTCCACAGGCCATTTCACTTCGAGTACACAGGGTTCCTTTTCATGAAAGCGTTTTGGCTTTTGCCTATATGCAAAACCTGAGCGCTCACAGTTTCACTGGGTTTGCATATCCAGCTGCCATTTAAGAGCCACAAAAAATAGTCATCAAACATCTTTCAACCGTCTACCATGGACTTTTTTTCATAGTATCTGTAAACTCAATGAGGATGAAGTTCTAATATTAAACATGAGATCTGTATTCTTATTAACGAAAACAGTAGGCAGATACTATATTTTCTTACAAATTCCTTATATGTTTATACATCACAAAATGTATGTGGAAAAGTCTTTAGTGAAAGCTCTTTTGTTAGCTATTACTGTTTTGCACATTAAAAATAGCAAGAAAAACACTGATAATGGATACGGTTTGATCAAACTGCAAATAACTATTTCTTTCTACCTTTATGTGGCAGTATATGTAACCAGAAAAGGGCAGGGAACATCAAGCTATAAGCTGGCTGGTTTTGTCATGTATATTTTTAATGTACACTTTATACGAGGTCCAGTGAAAGATGCTTTCTTCAGTGAGGAATATCAAATGTAGATGAGTACATCTAATAAAAAAGAAGCAAAAGCATCGTTACAAACCAGGAAATTCATAAGATGATTTCTTACCAGAAAACACAAACCTCCTATGTAGGCAACAGGAAGCACCAAGAACACTGCCTGGAAGGCCTGAATGAGGAAACTGGGTATAGAAGTCAAGATATCATCCAAGAGGAAGGAGAAATGCAGATACTGAGACCCTGAGCATTACTGGGCTAGGAGGGAAAAAGACAGATGAGGCAGGGGTGAAAGAAATTGGTACAAGCAAGTTAAACACAGGTTTTCTTCTATTTATCCACTTGCATCACCTTGCAAAGTTACGGGTATTTGTAGCTGTGTTGTCTCTTTCAGTTGTCGCAAATCAGTGCATGTATATGTATTTACTTTAACCCAACTTGGACAAAGTACCATTTTTTAAGTTATAGAAACAAAGCACGTGCTTCATCCAAGGTGAATCTTTCAACCAGGCCTGTGGCACAAGTGCTCTACCCCGTGTGCTCTCCACTGCATCTAACAGTGCTGCCTGTACAAGCCAGGCAACGACCAGGTGATGGGGGGGTACCACAAGGGTGAAGGCAGGCAAAAGTGTCTTCCAGGGGCTCCTAGTGACACTGAAAGCTCCCTCACATTCATCAGAGCGACCTGCAGGTCATAAGGAGAGTGTCCCAGGGACACCAAGCTGTGTCCTAGTGTATCTAAATTCAGTTACTGGAATTTGCTCACAATATAAATTTGCATTAGATTTATTTTTGATTTATTCTATCATAATATAAATTTTAATTCCCTGGAGATAAACACTTTCTCTACTACTGCAAATCGTAAGTACATGGTATCTATCCTAGGCATATAACTTTTAGACAACTGAGTTTAGCATAATTCCCATCTCCTAAAAGCCATAGGTAAGGAACTGAGGAAAAAATACATCAGTATTTCTGTTGTTCACTTTTTGAATCTTTAGATTATGTTTTAAGGCTTAATCCTGTGATCATGAAGTCTAGAAATTGGTATCTGAGACTTTCCTACTATTACTGAAAATGTATTTTTAGAAAAAAGATGCAAAATTGGAAGGCATTGTTAAATCATAGATAATAAACAAAACATAGAACATAACACTTCACCATATCTTTTTCCTTCACTTATGAATTAAGGCATTTTCCACTGCTAAATTCACTAATTGAAAGCCTACATACAGTCCTGACTTTTTGCCCTGTTGCTGTAAGTCTGAAGTTTGCCTTGCATGTGCAATACCCTGAGAGGTTAATAATGCAAACAAAATGCACAGGAACAATATCAAACTGCCACTTGCTGAGATACAGATTAATTGTGTCCACACAATACAGTGTTATTTCACTCTCATTTCTTCAGCATATTTCACCGTAATTACTGAAAGGTACTGTATCATTATGGAGCAGTTAGGAATGCTTTAAAATTGTAATACTGAAAGTGTGCTAAAAGTACATTTGGAGAATGAGGCAGAATCCTTCCACATTTCTAATAGACGATTAGAGCAAGTGTTGATAAAATTCTGTTCTACTTTTTTCTGAACAGATGTACATTAATCATCATTAATTTATAGTCTGCATGACTAATATAATCGGTCACAAGAAAATAACATTTCAGATCTTCTCTCATTCAGCATTCAATTGCAATATTAATTATATTTACCAACTACTTTAACCAGAAATAACTTTCTTATAGAAAAGAAAATCTCTGAGTCTACAAAACAGATCTTTTTGTATCTTCTTCTGGATATTATTTACTAAGTTGGGATTTTTAATCATTATTTATGACATAAATGGGCTATCAAAAAACATGTAGGCTGTAACAGTTTCATTTCATGTCACTTTGGTAATACAATGCAAATACATTTTAATATATAATATTACTCCAACTCTGTTGAAGCCCAGCCCAGGAGCTGAACTCTGAAAGGAAAATTTATAGTTGCAGAAATGCGAAACAAAAACTACCGGGTTCAGGAGCCAGAAGACACTTCTTCTGTTGCTGTCATGGTCTCAACAGAGCTCAATTTCTAAGCTCATATAGATTTAGAAACCAGTAGCTGGCCTGAGAACTCTGACTTATGGTGTAGGGATGGTCAATTTGAGCTCCTATGACTCATTATTAATAATTCCTTAGAGTGAAACTGCAGAAAATAATTCAACCAAAAGGCTAAACTTCAGTAATAGAATACAAAATACTTCAAACATTTGTGTTAAGTTTTATTGCAGTTCCCTGTCTTAAAGGTTTGTATTATGCTATGATTTCCTTGCTTTTAACATATGACTCAGATATATGCATATTTCAAGGCTTTGACTTTATGCATGAAATAGTAATCTTTTTTCCTTATAAATTATATGTATGATAATGAACAGTAAAAGCACAAAACCTTACTAGAGAAGAACAGCATATTTGTCTGGAAATGTTTGCACAGTAGAAAGGTTAAAAATATCAAATCCTCAACTTCCTTGAGAAGTTCTGTAAAAATCTGGTAATGTCTGAGCTATACAATCCTCCAATATATAAAACCTTCCTCTTCCATCCCGAGCTTCATTTCACTCCAAAGTTAAGTTTACTTGCAATGCCAAACAGAGAAAGAAAACCATTTTGTTTTGTTCTTTTTTGAAACATAGAGAATTTTGCTGTTCAGAGAGAAAAGATAATGGTGGAGCAGTACAACAAATACATTTTCAGGAAGAATCTACATTTCCACATAAAAAAATTAACTTGGTAGCAGAACAGTTTCTAAATTGCATGTTTCTCCATCAAGGTATAATGTTTCCACAGATTAATTTCACTACATCTTGTCACAAAAAAGACAATGCATAAACATGACTAGGTTCCTGGACCGTGTTTGTTTGTGTGTTTGTTTGTTTGTTTGTTTTCCCCCTCCAAATCTATCTGAAATTGTCTGAATAAAAGTGCAAGTAAACCACAGCAAGACAAATTCTGAATCAGCACCACCAGGCTAGTGGTGCCTTGTCTAACATATTCATCTAGATCAAAGCCCCTGTACTGGGTACAACTGCTTTCGTGTACAATACTGTACAAGTTTGAAAGTAAAATGCCACAACTGTACTGAGAAAATAAAGAGCCAAACTATGAAATTTCCTGTTCTTACAAACCAGAGTAGTGAGAAAGGTGAAAAACAGAAGTTAAAAGATACCAAGAGGTAACTAGATATCTCCTCTCTCCCAACAAGAACAAACTAAGTATAAAGGTGTGCATAAATGTGTATGGTGAGCTAACTCCATCAGTACACGTGGCATAAGAGTCTCCTTGCCCTGAGTAACAAGGGCCAGTGCCTTCCTCCAAGGTTTGGTGCCAGGAGAAACAAGCAGCTGGCAAAGCACCGGGGCTGCCACTGCAAGTGTGGCTGGAAAGCTGAATTGAATCGCTTGTCAAAACATTTTCATCCCTGATATTAACTTCCAAACTAATTCTCAGGGTCTGGGAAGACCATCTCCAATTTCCCCCTTTTCTGACCAACATTACCTTTATTGTGGCTTGACTTTGAAATAAAAAGTCTGCCTACCTTTTAAAAACCGTGCCCACAGCTTAGAAGTCTATTGGAGATTTAGATACATTGCTTATTTAAAATTAAAAGACTGGGGCAGAAAATGTGAGACACTATCTGTTGCTATCAGGGCTACCATGAACTTGAATTTAGAAAACCTTCACCATCAAGCAGCTCCCTTTACACCGCCTGCTTCAACCAAGACTCGCAGTTGAGTCTCTAAGTGCGATCACAGCAGTGGTATAAGGGACAACAAGAATTTTGCTGGGAAATGTTAAACTTCATATGAAGTTACAGCACACCTGTCCCCAGCTTCCTTGTGCCTGTGGGTGTCAGGCTTCACTGGTCAGAGGAGAAAACCTCTTTCCACTAGATAAGTCCCAACCAAGTGATGCCACTAGAGGGAGAGCCGACCATATGTATTAACACTATCAAGCTCGGTGGTACCACTGGCTGGATGAGGGACGAGGGGGCAAAAAACCAAAACCCTTCAACTCCAGGCAAAACCGACCCCAATTAAAAATAAAAAAGCTACAAACATATCTGTAGGCTAGCTTATGTCAAACATTTGGGAGAATGATAGAGGAAAAAATGGAAGGACTTTAAAGAGCTTTTCCACCCATTGCTACCAAGACTAGACTCTTTTATTGCACCCCTGGCAAGTATCTGTTCAGCTGCTCCTCAGAAGCAACAATGGCTGGAGTTTCTGAATAGAGTATTACTGGTTTGGAGATCATGGGAGCCTATTTCACTGTTTAATATTACTCTCTGCTGGAAAGTTGTTTTCTTCCTGCTAATCTAAACATTCCTCAGTGCAGCTTAAATTCAAGACCCCTTTCCATCCTTTCCACAGTTTTTCTGGGGAAACATTTTATATTTCTCTCTCTCTTTGTTAACAGCATTTAAGAGTATCCCTTCAGTCTTCTCCAGTGTAAACCATTGTAATTCCTGCAACTGGTCTTCACCATGACCATTTCCAGATTGCTGATTGTTACCATTGCTCCTCAACTCAAGGTTCTCTCAGTGATCAACCCCTTTCTTAAACTGCATGCCTCAAAATGCAGCCAGCAACCTTTATATGTACCACTGATTATTGTTACCTGAGTGTGATTTCATACATTTGACTAATTAGACTTGTAGCTGGAAAAACAAAAAACAAAATTAAAACCAAAACAAAACAAAAAAAAAAAAAAGCCAAAACCAAAATACTGTTCTCTACAGGAAAGACCATCCAAATGTTACTTTACTCTTAAAGGAAGTTTCAATTCCTAATGCAATGATAACTGCATATTTGGTAATTACTTCCAATTCCATTTCCAACTCAAAAGTGGGAAGTATTGACTAGCTAGAAGCAGAAGAAACGCTTTCAGTGTCAAATTCAATGGATAATTTTAAAAGTGTGTGCTCTGCCCCCCCCCTCAATTTATGCACTTGCATAAGAGATGTCAGGTTTTACTTTTATCAGGTATCCATTGCTTATGACAGTGTATTCAGCAACTGTGTCAAAATGCTTCTCACAGTCAAAGTATTGTACCAATTGCTTCTCCTCTGTGAAAAAGATCTATTAGTTTTCTTTGGAGGAAAGCTGGATGAGTTGAATCTAGCTTCTTTCTGACAAGTCCGTAGTTTTGTTCCCTAGGTGCCTGACAATGATTTTAGCCAATGTATTTTTTTCAGGAATTGATATTAAGTTGAACATTCTTCATATTTCCAGCGTTGCTTTTTGAAACTGCAATGAATTTCATCAGTTTCAGTGATTATTAGATCATTGAATCATAGAATCTCCCGAGTTGCAAGGGACCCATAAGGATCATCAAGTCCAACTCCTGGCTTCATACAGGACCAGCCCAATCAGGGCAGATGACTGAGAGCATTGGCCAGATGCTTCTTGAACTCAGCCAAGCTCGGTGAGGTGACCATTTCCCTGGGGAGTCAGTTCCAGGGCCCCACCACCCTCTTGGTGAAGAACCCTTTCCTGATCTCCAACCTAACCCTTCCCGGTCAGCTTCATGCTGTTCTCTCAGGTTCTATTGCTGGTCACCAGAGGGAGGAGATCAGCGGCTGCCCCTTTGCTCCCCCTTGTGAGGAAGCTGCAGGCCGCAATGAGGTCTGCCTTCAGTCTCCTCTTCAGGCTGAACAAACCAAGGGACTTCAGTCTCTTCTCACACATCTTCCCCTCTAGACCCTAAATCAAGTAATTATTCTCTAATTTATTATTTTCCTATACCCACTAGTGTTTTTACCTTTGCTTCTGACAATGTGTTGGCTGCCTGATTAGAGCAAAAGATCCTTGGCAGGCAAATCTCTCTTCCCTTTCCTTCAGCTATATGCCTGAGGAATACCTCTTGCTATTAATCTGCAGGTCAAAAGGTGGTGATAAAAGGGGAGTAGTCCCTCCCTGACAGTGAAAACTATAGCAATCAGTCATCTGATTGTTGATCTTAGGGAACAGTTGAAACTTGAGTGTCATGGGAAACAAGAATTTGGGATTGGAACAACTGAGTGAAGGAAAAACTTTTAATCATACTGGTGGAAAATCACGGGGTGGGGGGGAAGGGGCGTGGAATTACAATTCCTAATGAAGAAAGAATGGTTAAACATCCACTCTCTCTCCTGAAGGTAACTAAGAAATTAACAGCACCAAGACTTCCAGGAAGATGTCCAACAAATCAGGAAAGAGTGATGAGAAGTTCTGGATTCTTTGATACTGAAGAATTAAAATCAAACTCACTTCCTTACTAGCAATCCCACCCTGCACACTTAAAATTGTATTCCGTCACTATGGATGAAAGACATATAAAACCCCAAACCAAATAAAAAACCCATGCCAATGTCAAGGTCCTGCTGAAGCCCAAAACTGCTAAAGCCCAAAAAGCCAATGTTTATTTCAGCTGTTCTGAATGGAAGAAACCTGAGAGCTGTCTAGAACCTCTCCTGAGAAAAAACACACAGTCTTCCTAATTTCCACTTTTTTCATGTTTTTAAGTTTTCTCTTTTTAAAAAGTCCATTAAGAATAACAGTATGTCAGTGTTGTGGCCAGCAACTAAACACCACACAGCTGTTCACTCACTCCCTAGCCCCCCCACAGCGGGATGAGGGAGAGAATTGGGGAAAAAAAAGGTAAAACTCATGGGTAGAGATAAAGAGGGAGGGGAGGGGCCAGTTTGGGACAGCTGCCCTGGCTGTGTCCCCTCCCGGTTCCTTGGTCATCCCCCACCTTCTCATTGGGAGGGCAGTATGAGAAGCTGAAAAATCTTTGACGGTGTAAACACTTGCTCGGCAACAACTAAAAACATCAGTGTAATATCAACATTATTCTTATCCTTAATCAAAAACATAGCAGTACACTAGCTACTAGGAAGAAAATTAACTCTATCCCAGCTCAAACCAGCTCAGTCATCTCATCATTCATTGTCTGTAAACCAATTATAACACTTTAAGTGTTATATTTTAGCATAATATTCTGAAAATCTTTCCTGGTAGAAGAAATATTTTTTATTAAAACATCTTTTCTCTCTTTGAATTTTACATTTACAAAAATCATTATTGTGGAATTCCTTTCTTTAAATAGGATTAAATTCATCATAAAATCATAAAAAATGCTTTTTCTTTGAAATCTGATTCCCCAAGAATGCTGCTATTTAGGAATTTCAGAAAGTAAATAATAATCTCTTTTTCATTTTGGCTATTCAACATGGCGAAATTCTCCTGAAAAGTGCTCAGGAAATTTTTGGCTCAGCCAAAGTCAACCCAGAATCTTGTCTGATTTAGCTTTAAACTGACAGAAACATTAATCTAAAGTTGATCCAAAGCAAAATGCTATATTTGTACCTCTTTCCTATTAAAACCCAAGACTAGTCAGAACAATTCTCTGTTCACGTTACTATCATTTCAGGGGATTTTGGTGGCACCTTCTGCAATCTTGCTCCACAGAAGCAAGAGTTGATAGTATTTATATGCCTTTGAAATTTCATGTTTTATTTATATATTTTATTTATGGGCTACTGTGATATCAACCCTTGGGAAAATTAAAATCTTTTGCTGAATAGACTCCAAAACAGGTTTGGAAAGCACTACGACAATCCATGTTTACTGAAATATCACCCTTATTCCTTTTTGTTTCCATTATTAGTAGGATCAGTGATGGATTTGACTGCATCTGGAGCAAGGATTTCACTTTCTAATTTAAAGAATGCTAAACAAGGGGGAGATAAACTCCTGCACAAGAGAACAAGGTAAAACGTTTTTACGATTTTTGGCACTAGTGTAATCATTGCCAGTATGGTGTACGGAGGGGTCAGACAACTATCAGCAAGGAGCAGATGGACTAAACAGCAGCAGAACATTTAAAACAGTTTAGAAGATTATTACAAAAGTCAAAGGGTCTACAGAGGAGTATTGGGAAGCAGGGGAAGATTTGGAGAGGAAACCAACTGGCTCTTTGAAATTGTTTTGCAGGTGGTTAACATTACCTGGTACCTGTGATGTAAGTAATTGCATTAGAAGAAAAAACGATGCATGCTTGGCAAGAGTTACTGCCAAAAGCAACTTCTGCACAGATTTTTCTGACTCACTCATGTTCCAGCAAAGTTTTCAGCCATTCATTACAGGAAAGTTTCACACAAGTGAACACACCAGAGGTGAGTTTCATGCAGGTAGTCAAGATGCGAGTGGTTGATAGCTGCACATGTTAAAAGAGGTCCCTCACAGGGAAAGTAAAATGTGTCACTGTTTATGCCATTTCAGCCCATTGTGATTCGAATACTTGCAAGAAAGAATTGCTGACAAGTGTTGTCAACTTCAGATACTGTTTTTAGTAGCATATAGTGTGATTCAAGACCCAAAGAAAGCCATTGCAATCTTTATTTAAACATACAAGCTAGACTGATCTCAGACAATGTCTCCACAATACACTATGCAGAACTATAAAAGAATAAATATTATAGAAAACAGAAATTCATTCTGGTAATTCTTATGAAAAGTGTTCTTTTTGTAATAGAAATACACCATTGCACCCACTTACTTGGCATTTATTTAACAGGACATTTCCCTGCAGTTTAGAAGAAGATTCTCTGCTTCAAAACTTTGATCTGAATTTTATTCAGATTTCTAGTCCTCATAAGAAATTTAGCAGCTTTTCAACCCTATTATTGCCAGTTCTTTGTAGGAAACCTGACAAATAGGTAATCTCTTTTCCTTTTAAAATGGGAGGCTCCTTTAAACTTTCTGTGGGTTTCCTGTATTCAATGTTACATTTCTAAAGATGATAAGTTTTCCTCAAAAAACTTCCTTCCTACAGAACAGTGGATTAGGAATTTCCTGGAACTACTGAAGTTCAGGTTTATTTACTTTCCCTAAAAAAATTAGAAGAGGATAATTCTTCCAATTCACCATCATTCAGAGACTGGTCAGTAGTAAACAATAAAAATGACTCTACAGAAGGAATGACAGACTGGAATTAAATATTCCAGAGCTTTTATCACTTTCAATCAAGCTTAAGTACTTATTTCTCTCTGTCTCCTGATCCATTAAAAATTGTAGTTACATTGTACTTTGGCAATAAAATAAATAACTATTGAGTAGATCAGGGGAAAAGCTTTTAAGGCAGTCTTGCCACCCGCCAGGACATCACAGTTGTTGAGTCATGAAACTTCTAAAATTTCATACCTGACCAGCTAACAACATTACTTTCACTAATGAAGAATCATTTATTATTTTATTCTCAATTTTTCTAAGCAAGAATTTAAAGCACAAACATGAAATTTAGCAAAATAAATATTATTTAAAGATTCGTTCCTATTTTCATGATGTAAAAGGGACATGGCCTTGATGGTTTTCATCACAGTTTAAAAAAAAAAAAACAACAACAAAAAACCAAACCACCAACAAAGGACAAAATGCTCACAGTTTAGGCTAAGGAGTAGAACTGTCTTTCCAACTCAGCCTGTAGCTTTCTTTTAAACACCCACACAGAACACAGGGGATCAGAATTCAGCTTCTGTTACGTGATGGCAAACTAATCCACAGGAAAGGCCTCTTCATCAGGCATGACAGCTGGGTGCTTTCAGGTGCTGCTACTGACTCTATTCCATGTTTTAACAGTCAAACTTTTACCAAAACCTCTGTATAAAATGCTTAAGAGTACACTGTGAAATAGCCTTAACAGAAAGAATTCATGCAGGATCTTAAATCATACTTCAGATTGATGCTACATGTGCTCTGCTACCTCTGCTGAGGTAAATAGAGATTGAATTTACTATCTTATGGAACTATGACATGACTCATGCTCACAAGATAACTGAATCACTGCTTCATGTCCTTCTCTCCAGCTGTTGAAAGCCAAAAAGCGCCTACTTTACATCTGTTCTTAGTAACTTTTCAGCTTAAATATTACATTTTATACTAATTACTTTTATTCCAGTTCTATTCCTTGAGGCTTCAAGATCATCTAGATATTAGTTATCTTTGAGATCTCAGATGTCCTTTAGATTTATCACACCTCCTAGCCCTTCGTCCTTAGTGGGTTTTGCTGGCACACTCAGCAAGTAAAAGTAGCAGAGTTAAGCTCCCTGTGGATTCTGTTTAACAATACTTCTTCTTGCAATCAATACTCTTTCGGTACTGCCAGCTTTACCTTCCTCATTAGCTGGCTCCAAAACCATGTTGCTATCAAGAATCTAATATTCTCTGTCCTCATAACAGACTGAAGCTTTGGCCACAGCAGCTTAAAAATGTAATGAGACGAGGCTTTAGGGAAGGTTAGTTTCTTATGCAGTCAACTGATCTGAACATGGGCATAAAGGGAAACACACGAGCATTGCAACATTCAAGAAGACACCAAACAAGATTCTCTTCTCATTACTCAAAGAACAGGCTTTGTGTCTCAAAATACACCAAATAAAGAGTTTATCCAACAGAATATTACATATGTTCCACGTCTCACTACAAATAGTACATCCCTNTGGCCTTCTTGGCCACCTGGGCACACTGCATTCAATCAATTGCATTCCTCCATTACTGGCATTTGGTGTATGTAAAATTTTCAACATTTGTTTAATAACAATAAATGCCCTTTTGACATAAAAACTTAAAAATTAACCAAATAATCTAGTCCTCAATTTTCTACTTCATTCTTTTCATTGGAAAGATGAAACTATCCTTTGTGTCAGTTACGATCAGTTATCCTTCGTATCTATAGTTCCTTTTCATGAGCATTTAGTTAGAAATGTATAAAAGGTGCAATAAAAATTATTTCAATAGTTTGCTTATTCATTATCCCTTTCCAAACAGATTCAATCTGTCCTGTACTGCACAGAGCACTACATAATTAGCAAATTACTAGCTCCTCCCATTTTGTCTAGTGTGAAATAAACTTATCAACAACATTTGAATAACATAAGTCTTTCAAAGATTGGCTACTTTTGGTCAAAGAATGGGGCTGGAGAAAGAAAGAGAGGTCAGGACAGGAAGAAAGATTTACCTTGCTTTGCACTGGGTAAACCTTTTTTATTTCTTCATCGTGAATTACTACATTCCTTTGTCTACTGGATAGGTTAAGAACTGAAGAAGGAAGCAAATTAGCATTGTACGGGTAGGCTTTTTTATTATTTTTAAGGAGAGACTGTCAGTGGGAGAAAACATGTTATTTTCTTTTATAGTTATGTGCATACCGAAACAATATTCTAAACAGGACGTAACCACATAACTAGTGACAGGACTAGGGGGAACAGCTGCAAGTTGCACCAGGGGAGGTTTAGGTTGGAGATTAGGAGAAATTTCTTCTCGGAAAGGGGGGTCAGGCATTGGAACAGGTTGCCCAGGGAGGTGGTGGAGTCACCGTCCCTGGGGGTGCTTAAAGAAAGGTTGGATGTGGTACTTAGGGACATGGTTTAGTGGGTAATAGGTGGTGAGGGGACGGTTGGACTGGATGATCCTTGAGGTATCTTCCAAACTTAATGATTCTATGATTCTATGACTTCCAGGGATGGGGCCTCCACAGCTTCTCTGGGCAACCTGTTCCAGTGCCTCACCACCCTCACAGTAAAGAATTTCTTCCTAATATCCAGGCATCTAAAGTTTTGGAGCTTTTTCCTTCATTTGACATGAACTTATACTTACCATTTACTCAGATTTTCACCCAAACTGGTATGTATGGAACTCAAGACATCAGCAGTCATCCTCTAATCTCATGCCATTCATTCTGTATTTATTTCCTTTCCTGTCTTTACTATCTCATTCACAACCTGCTATATGCAACTGATACGAATTTTACCTAAAGACTCTGATCTTAGTGCATGATATTTCTTGCTGTTTAGAACATTGGTTTTTGTGAAATGCAGTCAGGCTTTGGGTGTTTGCACAGACAGATGTTCATAGCCATTCCACTTACTGTCACGGAGGCGGGGGAAGTGATCCTTTTCAGAAATCTGTTTAGACCTACTATTTAACTAGAACTAAATACTTCCATTAGCACTTCTATGACTTGAGTGTCTGGCAACTCCACCTTGAAATTTTCTCCCTCTCTTTGCAAACACTAAGGAAAGTGGGTTTTATATATTTATACATGTTTTATGTGTGTTGTATATGTGTTATATAAAAAATATCTATATTCTGAGTGTAGAGATGGTCTTTGCAGTCAAGAAATAAAACTCTTAAAAATTAGTTTAAAGTCTATAAATGTATGAAGAGCACAAAAATTCACCACAGAGCACAAACAAACAAAAAGAAAAACATGTGGCACTCCAGGGCATGTGGCACTCCAGGACATGGTCTAGCAGGAATGGCAGTGTTAGGTTGACGGTTGGACTTGATGATCTCGGAGGTCCTTTCCAACCTTAGTGATTCTATGATTCTAGGAACATTATGACCTTTTAAAAGGTGAAATAAGTTAATTTTGCTTTGAGGAGTAAACTGTGCTGCAGCAAACTAAGTATTTATTTAAAAGAACAGCAACTTCTAGAAGTAGTCAAAAAAGTATTCTATGCATAAAGTGAGAGTTTTGAGACTTGGAATAAACTTGCTTGGGTTTGGTACATTTATGGTCCACTTTTGTTAACCATAAAATACATTCAAAATAGATGACAGAACCAAGTTTCTAGCTGGGCAGCCTGATGTAATTCCTTTCCCTTCTACTGATTCTGCACCTTGTGTAGAGCTGCACGTTAGAGTTTGAGGGTGCCTTTGTTCACATGTTCTTATAATAATTTAGAAATGAAATCAAGTTGGCAACTCAGGACTCAGCAAAAGATTACGATAGGTCTCAGAACATTCTTACTCCAGGGTGGTCTTCTGCTTGTCTGAACACCTTAAGCTGAAGCTGCCTGAACAGACTGTGCTGTTTCTGAAAGGCTAGTATTGCAGTACTTTCCAAGTACACAGAAATTGCCATTTTTGTCATAGTATGACATCTTGTGGACTGCTGGTAGTACTACGAAAGGACTCACTGTTCTTAACCTAAATATTACTCACATCGAGTAAACTAGTACATGGAGTGCCTGTTTCTTTTAAAGCTGACTGGGTCATATACACAGCTGTCATCTATTTATGGATAAAAAGCCTTGCAGAGGATAAGCTTGTGAGAAAGGAGATACATAGGCAAAACCTATTTGTACAGGCACGAAACCCTGTGATGGCAATGCGCAGGGCTAAGGGTAGGAGAGGGCGCCTTTGGTCACTCAGCACCTTACTGGCAAGGGACATACTTCCAATGGCTCATTCCCATCTTCCACCTACTTTTTTTCTTAACCCAGTTTCTGGCAAGCAGTGGGAAAAAAGGATAAAGGTCCCTTGACATGTTGCCTGGCAGGCAGATGGTAGGTCTCTCTTTCCAAACCTCTGAGGAATGAAGAATGAGAAAAGACAATATTGAAGAGCTTGAGGGTTTTTTTCCCCTTTGTTGCTAAAAATGGAGAGTATTCAGGATTATTTCAAGGTTTAGAGCATGACTAAAAAGCTTGCTTACAAGACACGTGAACTTGCCTGGTTGTATCACTGGCCCTCATCGTTACCTCCTGTTTAACAGTAATGGAAAAAAAAGTCTGTTTGATCATTAAGCTGTCTGACTACATTTGAATACATCCCCTACACACTCATTTAAATCTTTCCTAACTGACATATTCAAGGAAAACCTGGTGCTTTATTTCAAGTAACAAGGCAGCACTGCGCTATAAGCCAGCAGAAAAGTTGGACTGTATGAAATCTATATGGTCTTTTTTTCACAGGAACCGAGGCCAATATTTTTATACAAAACATGTCTTCACTCTCAAATCCCTTCTCAGATACCTTTGTAGCTTTTTCATTTTGCACACAGGGTTTCCAAATCAGTCCCTCCATTTCAGGTCACCTGTTAGCTCTTGAGATGTAAAAATAGGCCATACACCATTCCAAACGGAAAGATATTGTGAAGGGTGAACATGGACAAGAAAAGGGAAAGGAAGCTGTATTTTACAAAGGAACAACAAGAACAATCACTATCATTATTTAGATGATACTGTAAAAAACAAATGTCATGAACAGATACATTCCACTGGAATTATGAAACATACTACCATACATGAGGGTGCATGACTGAGACACAGCCTTTAGGCCTTTTTCTCCACAGTTGAACTTTACATTATTGACTAAGGAGGGAAATGTCAAAATGCTCTGACAACTTGGCAGGAGTTTCTTATTCTTATAAGTTCAAGAAAGACAGAAGTTTTGACTGGGTATCTAACTTCTGCATCCCTAGTCTGAAGGGAAATTCCAAAACTCTCTCTTCTCCATCAGTTTAATATTGTTTTTCTAGTGAAAAGATTCATCAGCTTGTCCTGGTTTCAGCAGGGATAGAGTTAATTTTCCTCCTATCAGCGGGTGTAGTGCTGTGTTTTGGATTTAGGAGGAGAATGATGTTGATATTATACTGATGTTTTAGTTGTTGTCAAACAGTCAAGGACCTTTCAGCTTCTCATACTGCCCTGCCAACAGGAAGGCAGGGGGCACCCAAGAAGCTGGGAGTGGACACAGCCAGGGCAGCTGACCCAAACTGATCAAAGGGATGTTCCATACTATATGATGTAATGCTCGATATACAACAGGGGTTGGCCAAGAGGTGACATGGCTCAGGAACTAGCTGAGCATTGGCTTTGGGTGGTGAGAAATTGTGCACACTTGTTTCGTATATTCTTTTAGCGTTATCACTATTATGATTTTCTTTTTCTGTCCTATTGAACTGTCTTTTTCTTGATCCACGAGTTTTACTTTTTTTTTTCTTTTTCTTTTTTTATTTTCTCCCCCATCCTACTTGGAGGAGGAGAATAAGCAAATGGCTGTGTGGTTGTTTTAGATGCCTGCCAGATTAAACCATGACACAGTTTAAGAATGGCTCTCAAATGAAAGTCTTTAGCAAGTACATAGCAAAGACTTCAAAACTAGGATATGATTAGAGGTAGGATTCAGCCCAAGATTAAGACCTCACTGAGAGCGAGTATGTCTCTACAGTACTGGAAGCCTAGACAACTATCATGCTTTAGAAAGCTAAATTCAGCTGTCAGCCTCAAGCTGAATCCCATGCTATACTGCACACAGAGAAAAAGATGCCTAACTTGTTAAATAACTGTCAGTGCTGTACCAGTTTTGTAGACATATAGGTTAAAGATCACCAAATCACCAGACTTACAAAGTACAGTATCAGTTAGGTATGATTATTAAATAATAAAAAAATAATAAATATTTTGTTTCAAGGACATGCTACCAATGTAATTGTACTCAGCTGAATTTGACCCACATTGCATATTAAACCTGGCACAAACAAGTATGAACATAAGGGGAGCTAGGAATGGTGACGTAAAACCCTAAATTTAGCCTTCGGTGGAATCTACCAGTCTCACAGGGTCAGAAGCTGAGTCTTGGAGACCAAGGGGGGAAACTAGCCTTTTTCAAATATTAGCAAAATTAGAATGTTATAAAATCACTCTGACCCCCTGCCATAGCCATACTTTCCAGTTCTCAAATAACTGCTTGAGGAAGAAAAACAAATTAAAAAAACCCAAACCAACATGTCCCATACTTATACATGTTTCTCACTAGCAGGCAGCTGAAAGTTCAATACTTCTACTTGTATAAAAAGCAATGGTAATGACTTAGGAATCTGTAAAATTATAAAGGACAGAAATATTAAACAAGGAGTGATGAATAATTATTAAAAAAAAACCCAAACCACCCATCACTATGCAGCTCATTCTCCAGATTTCTTCCCTTCCTTCCTTTTCTATGAATTTTATTGGTTCTGCTAATCACTCGTCATTTCTGTCCCTCTCCCCAACTTCTGGTTGAATTTAGTGCTGACCATTGGACTTCATCAGACCAGTCTGCTAGCTGGTCTGAAGGTCTAAAGAACATTAACATCACCACTGGAATTTGTAAATCATTATGTTGTTACTCCTGGTGGTGTGCTACATGTGTTTTGTGCCCTATGAGGATCTGAACCTGTATTGCCATTTCAGAAACAGACATGGGAAACTACCGGGGGGATACGGATACAAAGAAGAGGAAGAGTTAGGATGTGGGGAATCTGGGGAGGGAAAGAGCAACGACTGATAACTATTGCTTAATCCAAAGTGTCTCCTAGGTAAAAATTCGCTGTCTGTTATCAGCTGTTACAGGCAGCTTTTTAAAGAAGTCACCAAAACAGGAAAGCAGACAAATACATTTCCAACAGTTAGCTGCTCCAAGCACCAGGATGAAACTGCACACAACGTTACAGTGATGCATCAAAACCAAAGTAGCTTCTCTTTCACAGGCAGTTATACTTTGCAGTACCCAGGTACATCTACTGCATACTTGCACAGGATATGCTCACTTCTGGTAAACTGAAGTCTTGGAATTGTTTGGAGTTCTGCACAATTAGTTTGGTGGTGGAGACATGCTTAATATAGACATGCTTTAAATCCCAACCATTAAACAAGTATGATGCAGTAAAATTCTAAAGTCTTTAACAAACTATAAAATAAATGGCCAACACCAATGGGAAAAATATCCCTCTATCTAGAACAGAATTCCACACAAGAGTTAAAAAATAAATCTGGACAACATAACACTTAAAACTGAAGGACACTTTCTGATTTCAGAAACAAAATCTTGTATATTCTTGAGCACCACCAGTAAGATATTCAAGTCACACGCTGCCTTAATTCATTATTTCACACTTCTGAACAGATATCAAAAGCCAGATCAAGTTGTACTTCGTTTGCTTATCATTTATATCAGGTCAAATGCAATACTTAACTTCGCACAACTGTTAATTATGATTTTGCTCTAAATTCCTGACCAATAATTGTTTTTAAAAACTTATAATACATTTTCATTTAAAAACAAAACAAAACAAAAACCAACAAAACAAAATAAAACAAACAAAAAAAACCAACAAAACAAAACCAAACCAAACAAACACCAAAGCACATCTTTCTAGAACTACAGAGGAAGTGATTGCTGGAACATTTGGACAATGATTGTTTCTGTCTGCATGTAAGCAGCAGATTCTAAGCATTGTAGTAGATCAGGAGTACTACATCAACCATTTTTCAGAAAAAAGTAAAATTGTGTGGACATCTCCTGTCTAACAGAGGTAGTCGGAAATGAAAGAATGAATCTCACAATGATTCCTAAATCAGTTTAATCACTCCCATATGTTACAAAACCAAGCTTTCAGGGTTTGGGGTTTTTTTTTTGATTGATGGTTTGGTTGAGGTTTTTTTCCCTTGACTAACAAAATTGTACAGGCATTCTTTTAGGCCTAGTAGGGAAGAGGCAGTTCTCGGAAAGACATGTTTTACACCTGAGTCACTTTCTGATCAAACCAGTTAGTCTTAATTGTTTGTTTTAAAACCAGGTCTTAACTACATTAGGAAGAATGTGGTTCTGTTACCGGACATAGACCAGGCTTGAGTCATTACAAAAGACGTAAACAAACTGGATATAGTCCAGAGAAAAGTAATAAAAATGATAAGAGGTGTAGAAAATGACCTACGAGGAAAGGTCAAAATAATGGAGCTTGTTTAGTCTAGAAGAGTAAAGACTGAACTGCGACATGATCACAATCTTCAAATATGTATAATGCCCCTTCTACAGAGGACAATGATCAACTGTTGTCCATGTTCTCCAAGGACAGGGCAGGCAATAATTTACTGAATTTGCGAGAGAGGAGATTAAAGTTTGATATTAAGGACATATCTCCAACTAGAGTTAGCTAAATCACAGGATTCCTGGTTTGGAGAAGTTTCAAAAGGCTTTTCAAGAGTAAATTGAAGTTTTGGACTGAATCAGAATCCTAAAAACAGTACTGCAAAAATTCATTGCATTAAGGCAAACGACAATCAGTCAAGTAGGATTAAATATGATGCAGTTTATATTAGAAAGAACTTTCTTGTAGTTCCTTTAAAATTTTATTAAACAATTAAAACCAGTTTTTACTGCTCAGAAAAGAAGAGTCTGGAGAGGCTCTGTAGGGTCTGGAGAAGACTTTTAAGGCTTGCTATTTAAAAACTGACGGAATTTCTCCATATGTGGCATATTTTATGTCTTATTTACACAAATATATGGTATATATCTATTGACAGAGTAGAGACCTTTAATATACACGTAGAAGTGTAGACCTTTAAAACAAAAGAACAGTCTTTATTCTTTAATAGGCTATAAAACTGCAGAAAATAACTATATAGTTTGATTATCTTATAAACAAAACAACTGCACACATAAAGTGACCCCTTTAGAAAGAAAAAAGATGCTGTAAGTCTAACTCCACCCACTCGTTATCAGAAAGTGTGTGTATAAATCATGAACAGCCTATGGAATAGTTATTTAAATAAAAGTCAGTTTGGCCGTTTATTCGAGATGACATTAAACTTACTCAGCTTCAAAAGCTTCTCTCCTCCATAAGTAGCTGAGATAGATAATGCATTCATATATATATTTAAAAAAAACATGCACACATTTCCAATACATATGAGAACACTATGTGGTATTTATTACATGAGTGTTTTCTCTTTGCCACAGAAGCTGTTTATACTCATTTCTACTGAAAAGGAAACAAGAGAATCTGATGGAATTCTAAAGATTAGTTACAGTCCTATAAAGACACTGCATAAATAATGCATGTCTCAACTTACATATACCATCTAGAAGTTAAAATATGTATACATTTCTAACACTGCTGCACAACATACAATTAGGAGCTATAAACCAATTAAAACATCTTTTCATTCTATCAAGCTGGGAAAAAAATCTTTAATTTTTAGCATCCAATTTAAGTGTTGCCAATAAATTTCTTACACTTGATACAGATATTATTCTTGGAAAGATGGCTTAATACCTGGAAGATATTAAAACACAAAACATGGCTGTTAGTATAAAAGTTATGGAAATTAATAGTGTATGGAGATATGCCAGGCTAACACTTCTGTACACTAATACTCATTACAGCTGGGTGCCTGCAGAAGGAATAAGTTTCGTCTTTGGAATTAAGAAAACTTTTGTTTTGATCATGGATACAAAAGCTGGAGTTAGGATTAGCCATTTATGATAAACACTGGAAGTCTAAGTAGCATCATCAAATCCAAATGTCCAAGTAAGGTAACATTCATTATGTGAGAAAATCTGACCCATAAACCTATCTGTAATACAGTTAAACTTGAACTGATTTCACAAACTTGGTTAAAGATGGGGAATCCACCTACAAGAAGCAGGGGTTGGTGCGAGATACGCTGTTTGCATCCATTGCCACAGCAGACATCAAACATCTAACTTAAGATCTTTTTAACTGTAGATACTGCCACAGGGTACTCTGCCCCGTGTGTGGTCTATGGAGAGAGGTTGCCTCTGTTCTTACTCTGGGAGTGCCTCTAACTTGCTTAGAGATCATGCGGGAAAGCAGGGACCGTTCCACCGCTCTGTCACAGGATGCATCTCACCTGTAAGACTCCCATATAGCTTAGTAGCTCTGCAAACTGCAGAGTTAGAAACTTACCGGAGGCTGCTGAAGAAGGCACTTCTACATTTGCAAGGTGTGCCCACGTTACACATCATGTGGTTTCACTTTGCTGTGATGTGGGAAGTACTAAAACATCCCAAAGCCATTGAGACACCCAAAATCTGCAGAAGGAATAACGGTGAAAGGATCTTCAGAAACACTAATGTTCTACCTAAATAGAAAGTTCAATGCATATTTAAATATTTTGATTTGTATAATGTTACTTCTGTTATACATAAGCATTTCAGGGAAAGGAACAGGAAGCATAATCACCTAACCTAAGTGAAAAACAAATACTGCATTTGACAGAAATTTCAGAAGACCACAGCGTACTCTGTTATCTTTTGTTCTGGTGCTGAAGTACTCCAGGGGTGATTGGGAAGTACTGGAATCTCCCCTAGAGATTTATGCTAAGTTTAAGCCAGGGACAAAGGATAACTTGCTTGAGTCTTGGGTCTGGGCTGACAACTTAATTGTATCTTGACTGCACATCGGGATGAAATCCAAAAGTGCACACCTCACTCTGCAGCATACTTAGGCTCCTACCAAATGGGGAATCAGGACTGTGGAGTACAGCTACTCGAGTTCAGATACAGCTAGAGAGTTTGGTTTGAGCATATCTCAAGTGAAAATACAATCATTGTTTTCCAAAGGCCACAATTCTGACCTGTTTGTTTCCATCTGAGAGGAGCACTAGTGACATTTTTAATGCAAAATAAGAATGTCAAAACTGTCCCCTTATATATGCCCAAGTAGCCTTAAATTTCAGGAAGATCTAATGACCTGCCACCGTATGTCTTATCTGTCCTTTGCTGCTGTGTCAGCAACTCCTCATCCATTTAAATAAAAAAAAAACAAACACAAAAACCAAACAACCCCCCCAAAAAAACCCACAACAATTAAACATGTGAACATATAATATTCAGGTAGAAGTTCATATAGACACAATAGTTAATTTCTCAGAACATATTTTTCTTACCCTTCTTTTATTTCTTATGGCATTCCAGCCACTTGACAGTATTAAAGTTTCAAGAAAGGAATATATCTTTTAAAAGTCTCTGTAAAGCACTTGTCATTGTTTTATAAATACAGAAATGTTCAATAAGAACACATGAATTTAATGTAATAGGATGTGAAAACAAGTTGCTGAGTTCCAATACTACATGTTCATAGCCTTGAATAAAGGTCCTTAAAATCTTTTTGAAATCAGGTCATTTACCTAGGCAATCTGGGTAGTCCTCTATGATGCTGTGCTTTAGACAGCTAGAAAGTTACAACTCTACAGCATGCTATAAGCCCCATTTCATAATATTAGATTATTCCAATTTGGGGGAGTCACACATTGTTAGTACATGTTTTATAATATTCTAACATAATTTAGCTTTAATCTAAACTACAAGTGTTTTCTTATTATTAAGAGAATAATAAAACCATTCCGAGGTGAAGTAAGGGGCCTGGTCAGGGACTAGTTGTTTGGTGAATGCTTAAGCATATGGCTGACACTATGCCCTGTAATATTTTAACATTGCACAACTGCAGTTCATTATGGAGAACATGTTAAAGCAGTTTGTTTCTTAAGTAACACTGCCCTATTGTCATTTTAACTTACATAAACACACTGGCAATTTAAATGGCTATTAAATTATCCCTTATATACATTGTAAAGCTCTTCTGTGTTGTCACTGTAGATAAAATCTGCATTGGATGTGACAAAAGCCCTACAGAACTTTCAGAGGAGCTGTATATATGGGTTAGGGAACTCCGCAGGTAGGAAATCAGGCAAAAAAAACCCAATATTTAAATTTTCCAGCACTAACTGCAGCACTTTTCCTTCACAGAGGATTAAACATAATGAGTTTTCTGCTGGCACTAAAAATACATTTGTGTTTGCACAAAGGTCCGTTAAAAAGATGTAAGATAAAAGATACTCTTACATATTTGCAAAAGCTGAAAGAAACTTAGAACATAGTAATTATGTTACTAGATCATTTTGGTGAATCACAGGTACAGTGCTATAGATGAAGGAACATCCTCAGCTGGAGAGTTCATCCAAGATACATCTGACCAAATTACTGACAAAACCATCTCTAATTAATTCCATCTGTGGATCTGGCTCACTGACTTTGAGTTAAATCCTTCCTTAAGAATGGCATTCATTGTCAGGCTGAAGTATAGGATCATAGAATCATAGAATCGAAGAATAGTTTGGGTTGGAAGGGACCTCAACCAGGGACCTGGTTCCAACCCCCCCCTGCCATGGGCAGGGACACTGTCCACTAGAGCAGGTTTGTTTCTTAAGATTGGAAAATTGGTTTAACTATCCTGCCTTTTTTTAGTTTCTGTTCAATAATTTTATTGAAAATGCTCATTTTCACCTATGTCCATTTGAAAGTATACTCATGGATATATTAATCTCCATTATTTTTATTTTCTTTCTTTTCTTTTTTTTTTTATTCCTCTTTTTTTCTTTTCTCTATACTACTAAAGTCAATGGATAAAGGAACTGGTTCATAAAACTAGAGTAGTAGAGGCTATAAGTTTCTCACTGAAATGAGAAAAAGAATGAAAAAATTAAACCTATCCATGCTGTCCCCTTACCCCTTCAAATACAGACTTCATACCACTGAATTTAGAATTAATTATTTAGATGTATAACTACTAAAAAGATCTTGGAATCATCAGAAGCAGTTCTTTAGAAACAGTAGTCCAGCTCTCAAAACAGTAAATAAAATATTGTGAATCAAAAAACTAAACAGCATGGAAAACAATAGGAAGGGCTAGATGGATCTTTGTGGCAGCTGAATCCTTAAGATATTTCTATGAATATTGGTTAACTTTTTACAAATTTGTTTTTATTCCTGCAGTAATGTACATATAAAAGCTTTGAACCTGTGCTTTGCACTACACTTTGAGAGTCCTGAGAGATATCACTGTCTTCAAGGATGTACACACAACACATAAAGAGCTGTTGTTTCAGTTCTTTTGCAGTTAGCTAGGCTGACTACTGAAGATAGAAGGTTGCTGATGGATCAGGAGTTTAAGAAACATTTATTAGAATTAAGTCTAAGGTGATGTGTCTAGAAAGAAAGCATGGTATTAGGACTAAAAGATATTTGATAATGCAATTACTGGGCAAATTAAGTAGCATATCTGTTTGCCAACTTGAGAAAAGTGACAGACCTGCAAAATCTTTCTTATTGCTCAGAGTACTGCTTTCTTACTGCTCACATCTTCACTTTCTTAGTCTTGTTCAAAGAACTGAACTAGAAATCTTTAAGTTATTGAAGAGCCACTTATATTACAGTGTAAGAAAAGAAGATGAAAAACAATCACAGAATTGTTTTGGTTGAAAAAGACCTTTCAAGATCATCAAGTGCAACCATTAACCTAGCACTGTCAAGTCCAACCATGAAACCATGTCCCTAAGCACCACATCTACACGCCTTTTAAATACCTCCAGGGATGGTGGCTCAATCACTTCCCTGGGCAGCCTGTTCCAGTGCTTGACAACCATTTCAGTGAAGAAATTTCTCCTAATATCCAATCTAAACCTCCCTCGGTGCAACCTGAGGCCATTTTCTCTTGTCCTATCACTTCTTACTTCGGAGAAGAGACCAACATCCACGTGGCTACAACCTCCTTTCAGGGAGTTGTAGGGAGTAATAAGGTATTCCCTCAGCCTCCTTTTCTCCAGACTAAACAACCTCAGTTCCCTCAGCCACTCCTCATAAGACTTGTGCTCCAGACCCTTCACTAGCTTCATTGCCCTTCTCTGGACACGCTCCAGGGCCTCAATGTCTTTCTTGTAGTGAGGGGCCCAAAACTGGACACAGTACTCGAGGTGTGGCCTCACCAGTGCCGAGTACAGGGGGACGATTGCTTCCCTAGTCCTGCTGGCCACGCTATTCTTGATATAAGCCAAGATGCTGTTGACTTTCTTGGCCACCTGGGCACACTACTGACTCATATGCAGCAGGCTATCGACCAATTCCCCCAGGTCCTTTTCCACTGGGATAACTTTACATCCACTCATCCTCAAGCCTGTAACATTGCACTGGGTTGTTGTGACCCAGGAGATAGCACACAGGTAGAATAAATCTGCCACATGAAAAAAGGAAGCTATTTAACTGAATATTAGGGCCAATTTGAACCCCGAATAACCTGTGGTGCTTTCTCAATGACTGGAACATTCTTCTCCAGGAAAGCAAATAAAGATAACTTCTAATGTCATCAGCAGCAGGAAATTGGAATAGCAGCTACTATCTGGAAGCTTAAATCTTTTTGTAAGAAGTATTCAGGAAAGAAACCAAATTGCAAACAGATGAGAGAAGTTGTCTCTTCAGTTATGCTATCCATTAGATAAGTCTTCATTTTAGGTCCTTAAAGATAATGCCAGAGAAGCTTTAGTCAGTGTCTAAAAAGAAGTACTTTGGCAGTCTAACCAGCAATGTGTAGGTAGTTACTGATTCATTTTGCATGATTCTGGGACATGTATCTGCCTATAAATACTGGGGGAACTGCCAGTCAAAAACTAGACGTGCTAAACTATCACTATTTTGGAAGATACTTCACAACCAACAGCACAGGATATTTTAATCATCATGTCATCATATATAATGACATTGATTCTTTGATAGTCACCGTAAGCATATGACTAAATGACTAACAAACTAATGACTGCTTTTGGGAAAGCCTCTATTGCAAGGGTCCTCAAAGCTTAGTCTTCAGCTGAACTAGATGAGACTCTCCAAACTGCTGTTCTGCATAGTTCTTACAACCAGCTGACCTGTGGTCCTCCATGACTTCATGATCCGTCCCTATTGCTTATCTTCAGTTATGTATTAAAAATCTTCTACCTACCTTACCTATGTATGAAAGACTTTCCTGCATGAGCATTTCTACATCTTCAGGAACAGATTGTACTGACTACTTGTAAGCACAGTTTGATCAGGAAGAACCACCTGGGGGTGTTCCTGGGGTTGCCAGATGCTCCACACAGAGTATCAGTCAACACATTTAAAAGTAAAGGAAAGCCTATCGAAGGCAGCCTGAGGGAATTTTCAGGACTGCCCAAAATTCCCACCTGCAGAGCTCCAGTAACAATTAGTCAAGTATTTCTTGCAAAAGACTAGACTTCAGTGTGATTGCTTGACTATTTCATAGCACTGACTACCAGATTTTTTATCTTCCCTCTAAAAGAGAAGCTTGGTACCAAGACCAATTCCCACACTTCTTTTTACTTTTACAGATGTGATTCTGCTGACAGAAATTCAGAATTTGTATACCTTTAAGGAATTTGTATACCATCAAGGAATCAAGGATCAAGGAATCGTTTGGGTTGGAAGGGACCTCAAAGATCATCTAGTTCCAAACCCCCTGCCATGGGCTAGGACACACTACACTTAACACTTACATTTCCGATAACTTTTTTTCCCATACTTAAATAACTGTTAAACCTGCAAAGGTATTTGCAGATCTATATCCCAGATGTCTACCCTAAGTTGTTTTCTGCTGAATACATGCCAGAGAATTCTGAGCCACATTCATCTATACAGCTTTCATCAAACACGTGTACACCAGTGTGCTGGTTTTCACTGGGATAAACTTAATTTTCTTCACAGTAGCTAGTATGAGACTATGTTTTGGATTTGTGCTGAAAACAGTGTTAATAATATGGAGATGTTTTCCTTATTGCTGAGCAGAGCTTACACAGAGCCAAAACCTTTTCTACTTCTCACACCACCCCACCAATGAGTGGGCTGGGGGTGCACAAGGGCTTGGGAGTGGACACAACCGGGACAGCTGACCCCAACAGACCACAGGCATATCCTATACCATATGGCATCATGCCCAGCATACAAAACTGGAGGAAGGAGGAAGGCTGGGATGTTCGAGTGATGGTGTTTGTCCTCACAAGTAATCGTTAAGGGTAATGAGCCCTGCTTTCCTGGAGATGGCTGAACACCTGACCACCCATGGGAAATGGTGGATGAATTCCTTTGTTTGCTTGGCTTGCATGCATGGCTTTTGTTTTACTTATTAAACCATCTTTATCTTAACCTATGAATTTTCTTATTTTTACTCTTCTGATTCTGTCCTCAATCCTACCAGGAGAGAGTGAGCGACTGGCTGGCTGCCAGCTGGGGTAGAATCACAACTACTAGAACAAGCAACTGTGATACAACTACCATTAGATACAAAGAAATATTTTTAAATTGCAAATTAGAAAACCTCACGAGAAGATAAGACCTTATCTGTATCATGTTCCTGTATCATATGTGTCACATAGTAATAAAGGAATCTGCTGTACTCTTGCAGATTTCTTGCCACATACGGAGAATCCTCACGAGTCTTTTAAAAGATACAGTCGGGATCTTGAAATTACAAGTTTTATATACCAAGTTCCAATGGTTTTCAATAAGCTGCTACACCTAAAAATCAGGTCCTTAGCACACTTTCAGAGTACACAATTATAAGTAGATTTAAAAAAAAAAGAGAAAAGCTATTGATGTTGGGGTTTACTCAGATCTATTTTCTTCATGAAAACAGTCAGGCCTATACCCCACACGGCTTGGCAGGGCAACATTTTATCAACACATGTTTTTGTCTCATCCATTCCTGATCAGACTACAGTTGCCAACACATCGTCATTCAGAGAATGCAAACTGACCATCCAGTCGTCAAATAACCTGCCTTGTATTCTACTCTGCAAAAGCAGAGACTAAGAAGCAAAGGGCAGGAAGGTATTTGCAGTGCTCCTAGCATTAGTCAGGGTTCATAAATGAAAATCTTTAGCACCTGGCTCTCCTATTTGATTTATACATATTTAACACAGATAGATAAACAATAGATTCGCAAATCTCTTCAGATATTTTGTTTGCTTTTAATTTGTTTAATCACTCTCTCCTTTTAATGTTTTTCTAAGTGATCTAGTTTTAGCTGGCAAACAACATCCAAAACTGCCTTTGTCAGCCAGTGACTTCAGTGGAATCCAATTTTTCCCCTTGAGCATTACGGAATTCACATTTCCTGCCTCTTGGAGCTGTGCTCTCTAGAAAGGTTGTAAAAATTTCTTTGTGGACAAGCACAGAAGGAAAACATTTTAAAAGTGCTTTTCCCAAAGAGTAGAGTAAAACACATGAAATCAAAGGTTTGGGTAAGCAGTAGAATCTCTCTGTAAATGCTGTACCGCTGCATCAGAAGCCACTTGTGGGGAAAAAAAATAATCAAGGTTATATTCTCTCTTCCTTCTATATTTATAAAGGCTTTGGGAGAAACACAACCAGTATGCTGTGAAGGAAAAGACTAAAAGTAGTCAGTAGCCTGTTTCTCAACAGTGAGCAGCAAGAGTTTTTAGGAATATAAAACTAGAGCTCAATATGGACACTTAAATCCAAATTAAAAATAGAAGAATTTGCATTTTTTTTCTGAATTCAGCCAATAATACTTCACCATTCACAAATAGCTTGTCCTCTTGACACATATTTTTGAAAAGGACACAAAAAGGAGCCAAAAGTCTTAAATGATGATTTTTAATCTGCTGTTTCACTCCCACACCCAGTTGTCCCAAACCACTTTCTTCCTTCTAAAATAAGATTAGTGGCTTGGGGAATGAGGGGAAACTGGTGGTTGTTGCTTATTTCAGCTTTAGTAAGACTTTTGACACTGTTTCTCACCAACACCTTCACAGACAAATTGAGGAAGTAAAGACTAGACAAGCACACAGTGCGGTGGACTGAAAACTGCCAGGCTCAAAGGGTTATTTGTGATCAGCAGCACAAAGTCTATCTTAGGCCAAGCACTAATGGTATCCCACAGGTGCTGAAATTGAGTCCAAAACAGTTTAACATCTTCATGCTTCCCTAAGCCTGTAGTGCTGTCTGGGGTTGTTGTGACCCGAGTGCAGGACCCAGCACTGAGCCTTGTGGAACGTCACACAGTTGGCCTTGGCCCATCGATCCAGTCTGTCCAAATCCCCCTGTAATGCCTTCCTATCCTCAAGAGATCAACACTCCAGCACAACTTGGTGTCATCTGCAAACTTACACCGGATCCCCAAGTCCAGGTCATTGATAAAGATATTAAACAGAACTGGCCCCAGTACTCAGCCCTGGGGAGCACCACTTGTGACCAGATACCAACTGGATTTAACTCTGTTCACCACTATTCTCTGGGCCCGGCCATCCAGCAAGTTTTTTACCCAGTGAAGCATACACCCATCCAAGCTGTGAGCAGCTGGTTGCTCCAGGAGAATGCTGTGGGAACAGTGTCAAAGGCTTTACTAAAGTCTAGGCAGAAAACATGTACAGCCTTTCCCTCATCCACTAAGCCAGGCACCTTGTCAAATGAGACCAGGTTAGTCAAGCAGGACCTGCCTTTCATGAACCCATGCTGACTGGACATGATCACTTTGTTGTCCTATACGTGCCATGTGATGGCACTCAAGATGATCTGCTTCATAATTTTCCCTGGAACTGAGGTCAGACTGACAGGCCTGTAGTTCCTTGGATCCTCCTTCCAGCCCTTCTTGTGGATGGGTGTTACATTTGCTAGCTTCCAGTCCACTGGGACCTCCCCAGTTAGCCAGGACTGCTGATAAATAATGGAAAATGGCTTGATGAGCACTTCTGCCAGCTCCCTCAGTACCGTTTGGCGGATCCCATACAGATTCACAGATACACAGATTCACAGAATGGTAGGGACTGGAAGGGACCTCTGAAGATCTTCTAGTCCAACCCCCCTGCTAGAGCAGGATCATCTAGAACATGTTACACAGGATTGCCTCCAGGTGGGTTTTGAATATCTCCAGAGAAGGAGACTCCACAACCTCTCTGGGCAGCTGGTGCCAGTGCTCCGTCACCCTCAGAGTAAAGAAGTTTTTCCTCATATTGAGATGGAACTTCCTGTGTAGCAGTTTGTGTCTGTTGCCCCTTGTTCTGTGACTGGGCACCACTGAAAAGAGTCTGGCCCCTTCTTCTAGACACCCACCCTTTAGATATTTATAAGCGTCACTAAGATCCCCTTTCAGTCTTCTCCTCTCCAGACTAAACAGATGCAGCTCTCTCAGTCTTTCCTTATATGAGAGAGACATGTTTCAGTCCCCGAATCATCTTGGTAGCCCTCAGCTGGACTCTCTCCAGTAGCTGCCTGTCTTTCTTGAACTGGGGAGCCCAGATAACCTGCCTCAACCTGCTGGCCACACTCTTCTTAATGCACCCCAGGATACCATTGGCCTTCTTGGCCATGAGGGCACACTGCTGGCTCATGGAGAGCTTGTCATCCACCAGGACACCCAGGTCCTTCTCTGCAAAGCTGCTTCACAGCAGGTCAACCCTTAACCTGTAGTAATTATTCCTCCCTAGGTGCAGAACCTGACACTTGTTGAATTTTATTTGGTTCCTCTGTGCCCAACTCTCCAGCCTGTCCAGGTCTCCCTGAAAGGCAGCACAGCCTTCTGGTGTGTCAGCCACTCCTCCCAGTTTTCATGTGATCTGCAAACTTCCTGAGGGTACACTCTGTCCCCTCGTCCAAGTCATTGATGAATATGCTGAACAAAACCAGACCCAGTACTGACTCCTGGAGCACAACACTTACTACAGGCCTCCAACTACACTCTGTGCTGCTTACCACAACCCTCTGGGCTCTGCCATTCAGCCAGTTCTCAATCCACCTCATTGTCCACACATCTAACCCACATTTCCTTAAGCCTGGCTATGAGGATGTTATGGGAGACAGTGTCAAAAGCCTTACTGAAGTCAAGATAGACAACATCTACTGCTCTCTCCTATCTACCCAGCCAGTCATGCCATCACAGAAGGCTATTAGATTGATCAGGCATGATTTTCCCCTGGTGAATCCATGTTGACTACCCCTGACAACCTTTTTTTCCTCCACATGCTTAGAGATGACCCCCAGAATGAGCTGTTACATCACTTTTCCTGGGATGGAGGTGAGGCTGACTGACCTGTAGTTTCCTGGCTCCTCCTTTCTGTCTTTTTTGAAGACCAGAGTGACATTGGCCTTCCTCCAATCATCAGGCCCCTCTCCTGTTATCCATGATCTTTCAAAGATGATGGAGAGTGGCCTAGAAATAACATCTGTCAGCTCCCTGAGAACTTGTGGATGCATCCCATCAGGGCCCATGGATTTGTGGATTTCAAGTTTGCCTAGATGTTCTCTAACCTGATCATCCTCAACCAAGGGAAGGTCTTCCTTTCTCAAGCCTTTCTTTCCTACCTCCAGGGTCTGGATTTCCCGAGGGCTGGCCTTAGCAGTAAAGACTGAAGCAAAAAAGGGATTCAGTAACTCTACCTTCTCTGTATCCTCCATCACCAGAGCACTCACCTCATTCAGCATCAGGCCTATATTTTCCCTTCCTTTTGCTGCTGCTGTACTTGAAAAAGCCCTTCTTATTGTCTTTAATAACCCTTGCCAGATTTAATTCCAAGTGAGCCTTAGTCCACAATATTTCAAGGACAGTATTTCAAGAGTAAATTCAACAGGACAAAAAGCCAAGTAGTACTGATGATGGAGTCATAGGTCTCTCATTAATTACAATCAAGGAACCAGATAAGAATGGTTTCAGTGGAATCAGGAGACTGCAGAGGGTCTGGAGGACTTAGTATGCCACTTGTACTCTACGCAACTTTTTTTATGAGCTTAGAAAAGATGAACTGGTAGCTGGATCTGAACTAGGTCAGTGTGTTGGCATAAAAACATCACAGAGTTGTGGGGTTTTGTTTTGTTTTGGGGTATTTTTTGGTTTTTGTTTTTGTTTTGAGGCAAAGGAGAGAGAGAAAGGCTTAGAAAGGAATATAGAGAACAGTCATGAGAGAGATCAAGGGGAGGGATAAAATCAGGGGGGCATGAGATTGGATTAGAAGGTTAACTGATTAACATCTATGATGAGGAGAGAGAAGGTAAGACAAAGGGAAGAGGAAAGTTACTTAACATTTTATCAATTTTCTCTTGGAAGAAGAATGGTTAGGTCTTCTGTAAAGAGGGAAACACTTTTGTTCTTCAAATCTTCCTCTTGTTCTGCCTCTATGCCATGAAAGAACAAAGTGTATTGAGGATAAATAAGTTTGGGCTTGGAATTTGGCAACACACTTAAGAACAGCCAAAGAAAAGTTACTTCGTGTGAGTTTTCCACAAAGTTAAGAAAAACAAGGAGAGGAAATAGTTATAAGAGGTGAATTTGTACTTTGGCCAGGTGACTTATAGTTAATAGGAAGTTAAAAAAAGATCAGCAATTGCACTGATTAACTATAGGAGGAAATGATTATGCTAAGTACTGATGGAAGAAAGTGGAGAGAGCTATTAAAGGAGGTCAGAGGGAATAAAAAAGAACTCTAACAATGATGAGCTAGTAGTGGCAGGAGCTCAATGAAAGGATTTGAAAAGATTTCAGGCAGCTGAAAGAGTTGGAGAGGAAGAAATGAGTTACCGAGAGATGAGAGATAAAAGTGCCAGGTGAGGAAAAAATTAGCCAAAGTTGCTTCCTGTAAGCAGGAGGAATAATTCTCAGCTACTAGTAAAGACATTAAATTGAGGAAACGAGGCAGTTCAGAGATCTGATGGCTCATCTATGTGGAAGCTAAAAATTAGTATGCAATGAACCCGTGAGATGATGAAAGAAAAAAATATAACCAGTAACAAAAATCAAAGATTTTTCCTATTTGTGCTTTTACTAATGTTTAAAATAGTTTCCAAGTTGCTACTAGTTTCAAAAAAACTAGGGAGTTAGAAGAGACTAGACAAGATTACAGTGACAGATGGAGATGCCAACACCTGATACAACGCTGCAATGTCACTGACTGAACATTAAGACTTGTTTGAAGGAGAATTTTGCAGCAGATGATACCTTTATCAAAGTTCTATTGCATTATAAATTATAATTTTGCTTGAACAGTGGAAAATTTAGTGGTCTATGCCTATAAAAGTTATTTTCTTTCCTGTTGATATGTCTAAATTTATAGTACCTTTTGCAATACCTACAACTGCTGCCTCGAAGAGAAACTTGTTTATTCAGTTTGCAGAATTTATCAGAAGCACAAGAGACCACAGACCGGCTGTCTTAGACTGTAAATTGAATTCAAGAAGACGGAGTGAATAACTGACATTAAATAATGCACTAAAGATGAAACAAGCAGTGACTGAACTGCGAATTTAACTGATAGTTCACAAGTTAAGCAGCCGATAGTTTAATCCCCTTCCAGACACTTTGATCATACACTCCCTTTCCTTAGAAAATCAGGAACCCTAAATATCCTCCCTATTCTTTACAAACTGAAAGAGTAAGCTGGTCATATACATCTCTAACAGTACTTAATCAGATCATAGGCAAGTCAGTGCACAGTATTTATTTCTCAAAGCATTACAGTATTTTTAAGTGTTAGAGAATACTAGCATTTAGTTATAATAAATAATATATTTCGTAGTTTAGTGTAGCCTTTCTTTTGACTCTTTTTAACTCATCTTAGAAAGACCTGATGTCCCTACAACAACTAGTAATGAATATTTTTGGTCATCTTAGAAATTTTTCCAAAGTACAAAAGCTTTTACCTGAATATTCCACCAAATCACTTCCCTACAAGATGATCTAAAAGGCTGTATCTCTTCACTCCAGTGGTTTATTTAGACCATACTATTCACTGAAACTGGTGTTTCTGGGTCACGTTATCATATCAACACAGTTACAGATATTTATGTTATGGTTCCCTTTAAGCTGGAAGAACAAGTTTCCTCTACAAGATGCAGCCTTTATGCCTTGGAAGCCTAATCTTTGTTGTAAGTCATTTAGGGAGGTATTCACAAGGACAGGCTGTGGTTTAACAGACCTTTTTTGTTAGGCTTCTCTCTGTTGAATGGAGAAAGAGAAGGTCATTCAGAACCTTGTTCAAAAGAGATACTAAACTGTAGGAGTTCAGAGTTGTTTAACTAGCTGAGGTGCTAGCCAAATGTGTTCTGAAAAGAGGATGTAAGGTTTGGTCTTTCACTGCTGGCTTTCTCTGTTTCATTGCTATAAACTTTTGGAATAGTTCACAAGGTTAGTTTGACCTACTGCTCCTGAACGTCCAAAGAAAACAGTAATCACACACTATTCTGTTTAGCATGCTGAAATTAAATGGAGAAGCTAAAGAACAAATGTGAAACCTACTGTATGTTTTATTCAATTTTCTGTTCTGCAGAAGCAGTTACATGTGGAGATGTGTGAGACTGTTTGTTTGTTTTGAATGCAGTGTTTTATGAATGTAGTTTAGTTTGTTGCAAAATAATTGTGGGACTTGTGAATATGCACATTTTCCTAATTATTCTTAATGATTTGTAGTTGCTTGGATATCACCTCAATTTTCAGCTCACGCTTCTCAGCTTCAAGGTATCTAGCTGGTTATGTGTCATATCACATCTGTTCTTTCCAATCTGAGGAGGGAATCTCTTTAAATACGGAAAGAATGAAGAGCAAGCAATCCTGTTTATCAACAATCATATTTTCTTATGTATTAATATAAAGAAAAAACATCTTGAAAAATTTTTACCAAATCCTGTTCACCTCAGTTTTGTAAGGCAGTCTATTGTAAGAAAATATCAATAGAAGAGGCATGAATTCTTACTTACTCTTCCTTGCACCAGATTTCCCCCCAAAAAACCCCAACAGAAATATCAGGATAACTTATAAAGCAATACTGTATCAAGTGCTATGTGACGGATATTTCCACAGACCTAGGCTGTGTCCCGTGTGGCTATAACCTGGGCTATCTAGTTGAAAACACAGGGCACTACTAAAAACACAGGAGTCCTCGTGGTGCAGTACATCACTTCCCTGAGTACTCTTTTCCAGGAAGGAATACCAAATAAGTGAGCAGAAGTTATGAAGAGCTTAATTCTTATTTGCTATGGTTTAAATATGAGATACCACATCACAATGAAAACCTCCATCCTGAATGATTAATTGCATAGGCAAATAATTCTGCAATATTTTTTTTCAATATCAGAAACTTCAGCAAGAAAATACATATAATAAATAAAAGAACATACATGCACAAGTTACAGTATAGCTTGTATCTCAGAGTTATTGTCTATGGCAATTCTGGAAAGAATACAAAACTGAAAGAGGATAAGATTAGGTCTCACTAACGCTTTTATTCATTCATTTATTAGTGATGTTACTACCTCATGACAACCCATCCTTTTCCTCTCTGATGCAGAGACAAACTTTGCAGCCTTTACCTTTGACAGAAGAAATAAAAGAATTGTTAGAGAGAGATTTAGCCCCTCTCACATCAGTTAGCAAAGCTGAGTCCAGCTGGGCTGCTGCTGCCTGTTCCTGGGATGAAAGGAGGGACTGGGTCACCTCCCAGGGCCGGGAAAGCTGTGGCCTCTCCCGTGAGAAGTGCACTGTGAGTCACCAGCCGGAGCAGCAGGGAGAGGTGAGCAGGCTGTGCAGGGAAAGTGAAGAGATTGACAGCATCTTTGTAGAAAAACTGCAAAGACAAAAACCCGAGCCATGCAAAGCAAGTGTAAAAGGCAGAATGAATTTAGGGATCATTTCAAATACCCATACATGACTGCATATAGCATGGGAGTAATCATGAGTCTGTGAGCAGCTGCAGTGTGATCTCAGCGGGATTATGGAGACATGGTGGGGTAACTCAGGAGTGGAGTGCTGCAGCAGGGGGAAGTGGGCTCTTTCAGAAATATACGGTGGGTAGGCAAGGAGGAAGGGTTGCACTCTTTGTAGAGGAGTGACTTGAATGCAAAGAGTTTTCCCATGTGGCAAGTGATAAAGTAGTTGAGCGCCTGTGACCAAGGATTAGAGGACAGACCAGTACAGGTAAAATTTTAGTGTCTGCTACAGACCTGTTCAAGAAGACCAGGCAGATCAAGTCTTCTTTCAGCAGCTGGAGAAGGCCTCACAGTCACACACCCTGGTGCTCATGAGTAACTCCCACTATACTTTCTACTGGAAGGGCAATACAGATATCTGGAACATATCAAAGGCAATTTCTTGATGGAGTGATCAAGAAGCTGAGTTGGGGAGATGCTCTGATGTACCTGCCATACAAAAAATGTAGGAAGAAATGTTAGAAAGGGCAGCCTTGGCTACAATGACTATGACAACATGGTATCAGGAGAAAACTAAGCAAGATGAGCATCTGAATTGCAAGCGTGGGCTTCAGAAAAGCAGAATTTTGCCATTTCAGAGACTTGGTAGGATCCCATGAGAAACTGTCTTAGAGGGCAAAGGGGATTAGGCAGAAGAGCTGGCTAATCCTCAAGATCAACCTCCTCAGAGTACAAGAACAGTCCATTTCAATGTGAACAAAGTCATGTAAGCATGGGAGATGGCAAGCATGCATGAACATGTTGCTCCTCACTGATCTCATACACCAGAAGGAAGTACGCAGAAGGTGGAAGCAGGGGCGGCCTTTGTAGGAGAAATAAAAGGACATTGCTGTCTCGATCATCTACCAAAGTTTTTAGGAATCTGGGGAGGTCACTGCTAACTGAAAGTTAGCCAATGTTACTTCAATTTACAAGGAGGTCATAAGGGAAGACCCAGAAAACTACAGACCTGTTAGTCTAACCTCAGTTCCCGGAAAAATTACGAAGATTATACTGGATATTACTGAAGGGCATTTAAAGAATAATGCAATCATCAAGCACAGTAAACGTGTTCACAAAGGGAAAGTCCTGTTTAACTAATTTAATATCCTTCTATGATAAGGTCACCTACCTAGTAGATGAAGGGAAGGCAGTGGATGTAGTTTTTTCTGGATTTTAGCATGGCTTTCGATACTGTCCCTCACAAAATTCTTCTGGAAAAGTTGCTCAACTGTGGGATGAGAGGGTTCACAGTGTGATGGGTGAAGAACTGGCTGAAGTGCAGAGCTCAAAGGGTTGCAGTAAATGGGGCCGTATCTGGCTGGCTACTGGTCACCAGTGGTGACCATATGAGTTAAACTCTAGAGCAAGTCTTATATATTTATCAACTATCTGGATGCAGGAGTTGAATGCACCATCAGCAAGTTTGTGGATGACACCAAACTGGGAGGTGCTGTTGACTGTCTTGAGGGACAAGGTGCCTTGCAGAGGGATCTAGATAGACTGAAGCATTGTGGCATGATTAATGGGATGAAATTTAACAAGTTAAAATACCAGATCCTGCGCCTAGGACAGAGTAATGCTGAGCACAAGCATAAATTGGGAGAGGAGTGGTTGGAGAGCAGCCCTGCAGAAAGGGACCTGGGGGTGCTGGTCGACAGCAGCTCAACAGAAGCCATTAGTGTGCCCTGGCAGCCAAGAGGGCAAACCCCATCCTGGGGTGCATCAAACACAGCGTAACCAGCCGGGCAAAAGAGGGGATTACCCCACTGTATTCAGCCTTGGTGCGACCTCACCTTGAGTGCTGGGTGCAGCTCTGGGGCCCACAATTTAAGAAGGATGTGAAGGTCCTTGAATGCATCCAGAGGAGGGAACAAAGCTGGTGGGAGGGCTGGAAGGCACGGCCTGTGAGGAGCAGCTGAGGACTTTGGGCTTCTCTAGTTTGGAGAGAAGGAAGTTGAAGGGTGACCTCTTTGCTCTCTACAGCTTCCTGAGGAGGGGAAGTGGAGAGAGAGGTGCTGAGCTCTTCTCCCTGGGATTCAATGACAGAACACGTAGGAACGGTTCAGAGCTGCACTGGGGGAGGTTCAGACTGGACATTAGGCAGCATTCCTTTACTGAGAGGGTGGTCAAACACTGTAAGAGGCTTCCCTGGGAGGCAGTCGATGCCCCAAGCCTGTCAGTGTTTGAGAGGCATTTGGACAATGCCCTTAACAACGCGCTTTAACTTTTGGGCAGCCCTGAAGTGGTCAGGCAGTTGGACTAGATGATGGTTGTAGGTCCCTTCCAACTGAAATTATTCTGTTCTGTTCTGTTCTGTTCTATTCTATTCTATTCTATTCTATTCTATTCTATTCTATTCTAATTTGTAGTGATGGGTTCAGGAAAGCTAAAGTTCAACTGGAGTTGAAACTAGCGGAAGAGGTGAAGGGCAAAGGTTTCTAAAAGTATAACAATGTAGAATGTAGCAAAAGAAAAGCTAAGGAAAATGTAGACCCATTGCTTAGTAGGGCAGGAGATCTACTGAAGTGATCGGGAAAAGGCTGAAGTACTCAGTGCTGCCTTTGCCTCAGATTTCACTGGCAAGGTATGTGCTCAGACTTCTCAGGTGCTTGAGGCTCATAGCAGTATGCAGGGAGTGAAGCAATATCCACAGGAATAAAGAGATCACTTAACCCACCTGGACATACACAAGTCTGTGGACCCAGATGAACATGGATCCAAGTGTGTTAGAGGAACTGCCTTCTGCTGTTGCAAGACCATTCTCTATCACCTTTGAAAGGCTGAAGTAATTGGGAGGGATTCCTAAAAGTTGAAAAAAGGCAATCACATATGTTCTACAGAAGGGTGAGAAGGAGGACTTGGGGAGATACAGGATGCACCTGTTTTCAACCTCATGTGAGTCGCTTGGGAAGCCCTTTCTAAGTTCTGTGATACTCAATTACATTTAAAGATTCTAGAAAATCTTCTGAAAAATCTGGTAATGTAGTTTGAATTTTAACCGGAACTTTAAGAAGTGAACATTACTTTTATGTTTTAGAAGAGAAACTATAGTATCAAAGCAGTAAAGGGGAAGTAAAAAAACTAGGTTCGTTACAGCAAAGAAAAACAGACAATGATTTTTTGGAGGAATGATGGATGAAAGCTAAGGAGATAATTAAAATGAGATGACAATTAAAGAGTAGAATAAGAGTAGAGTAAGCAATTAGAGTATCTACATGGATTTTCCAATAGATTACATTACCAATGTTTATCTATAACTAAAAATAAATAATAGTATAGTGCTTTCTAATAATACTTATAATGATAAATTGTTTTAGATCTTTTGACAAATTGAGATAATGAATAATATTATACCATATAAATATGCACATTTCCTAATAAGAAAGAAAAAAGCACAGTTGTGATCAGCAAATGTATTATCTAGTTAACGTTGTAATTTCCTTACCAATGTAGGTTACTTTTGTTAAATTTCCAAATAGAAGAACATTTAAAGTTTATCTGAGACACCATCTGAAAAATTCCATATTTACTTATCTAAAGATAAGCAAAAGAAATTTGCAACTATGACTGAATAGCTTATTCATTCATGTATTTTCCATGTTGCACGCAAATGTGAGCTGTTGAAATGTTTTTGCTTTGAAAACTAAAATGATTGTAAAAATGTGTCTTCTTGTAAGCTTTTATGCTAACTACAAGCTGACTTTTCTGTTCCGTGGCCCATGAATATCACTTACCTATTCCTTAGTGGGATGTCTTCCTCCTACACATTATCTGCCAAACTATCTGGCGTGTTACCAGTCACAGGCAGACCCAAAATTGGCTAGTTAATTTTTGTGGACTTGACACCTATGCATATTTGCCTGTAAAAATATGGTCGCTTCCTTCCTTCATTTATTTATTTCCTGACTTTAATAGTTTTGGTTAAAACATTAGTGCAAATGCCAGAGAAGTTATTGCTTGAAATGAAAACTTTATGACCTGGAGATTCAAAATATCAAGAGGGCATGTATTTTTATATAATTTGAAGAGAACTCCTCCTTAGCTTTAAATGTGTGTATTCCTATCCTCATAGTTTGCAAAAAATCTGCACTTTTAGAAAATTGCTTTTTCGAGATTATTGTATAAAAGCCACCAGTACCAACTAAAATGAAATCTTTGCCTCACAGAAAACATATGAACAAAGTGTATCTTCTTTTAATACTGCAAAATCATAGTCATAGTATGGTAGGGCATTACAAAGTTCTTGAAGACTACTACTAATAGGATCAGACACAGGCATGGGTGAAGTAGACAGCTGCCTGGACAGCAGGGCATTTACTTCTGGTGGTACCAAGAGGGTGATACCTGGGATGGTTCTGCAGTTTAACTCCTGATGATGCAGTGTGGAGAGGAAGGAAGAGCAGGATCCTATTAGTCAGCTAATAGCGTGGTTCTGCCTTTTTCTCAGCAATGGTGGGCCCAGTCCAAGCCCTTCGCCTCTCTAGCTCTGTAGCTGCAGCCTGGAAGAGTGTGTGAGACCAGCTGAGGCAGGTGAGTAAAAGCCAGGGCCAGGAGGGAAAAAGGAACACCAAAGTTAGAGGAGATGGGAAGGTTTACAGGGGGTTGAGAAAAGAAAGAGATGAAAGAAAGAGCTCTACAGGGACAGATGTATTGATAGAGGAAAGAGGATACCCAACCCCCCACTTGGTTCCTCCCAAACCCTGTCCTAAGTGAAGCCTACCAGGGCTCTTCCATCACAGAAAACCCAGTCTGCTACTGTTAGGAATTTGAAATCATCCTCTTCACCTAGCTCTCACCCACTGACCTTTTTCAGTCTCTGTCTTTATCACTGGTACTGCAACCCCCGTCAACCTCTTCACAAAACCACATATTCCATTTCGGTACTACAGTGGGGTGGATTTTGCTAAGAGACACTGAAGGAAGCATGAAATACAGGTGTTTCCTTAATACTCAGGAGCTGTCAATCAATAAAAACATAAATGGCCTCCGGTCTCCACAAAAGTCTCTCCCAGCCTCTGGTGAATCTTGGGACATGGTGCTGTAAATTCCTCTACAGCTTAACTGACACAGTTGTAGAATAAGTGTTAGATTGAGATATGGGCTCAAATGATGGAAAAAAGTGATGCAACTCTGCAAAGTTTTAATGTATTTTCTACCTAGTAGTTTGTTTGAAATCTGTGAATGACCTCTCAGGACTCAATTTCATTTCCCTTTTAGTTCTGTGCTCATTTCAGCTTTTAAACACATTTCCTTTTATATAGTTGATGTTTGCAACAATTTAGAAAAGCACATATGTGTCAATGGTATGAGGCTAACAACCTCTCAGACCTGTTCTCTGCCATGCAGGGGCAGAGAGGTAGAGGAGTTTTATAAGTTTCACAAGCCGTTGAAAGAGACATTGATATGGGGAACAAGAATAGGGAGGAGAACATGAAAAGTTAAAAAAGGATGTGTAGTGAGGCTGCAAGCAGGCTAAATAATGAAAGCCATCTTATACCAATCAATTGAGGAAGAGATCAGGAGGACTGGGCGACTAGCAGCCCTGAGAAATGGGAGGGAAATGACACACCAGCTGAACTGATAGGAAGGTCTGATCCACAACAGTGAAATGAAGATCACGCATCTCCAGGAAATGATGGGTGAGGAGAAGCTCTCACAGTTCAAGTCTCTGCTGCTATTGGTGAGGAAGTTAGGCGTATGTCCCTTGGTTAAAATTTTTAGGCAGGAGATAAAATTTTCAAAGAAACCTTGTTTTCTTAGGGAAACAGGATTTGGGAAAAAAAAGGCTGAGCCCCTGAGAGTGACTGCAAGCCACAATAATATACTGATGTCTCCAGGACAAACTACAGGTGGATTAGTCAAGCCACTTGAGACAGTGTATTTCTTTCTTCTACAAAATACCCGTGCTTACTCCTGAGCTTCTCCACTGCTGGATGCCAGCAGTAACATTTTCATTACCTCCTTTGTGGCTGGCTCCTGCATCCTCTCTGGCTTCCAGCTCATGGCAGGTCCGCAGGCCACAGCTCCTATTTTGCAGACCTACCCAAAGTAAATAACCTGCTTTTCCCTGTTAAACACAAAGTCATCATGAGGTCAGGCTAATAGTTGTTCTCTCCCATTCTTCTCCAAGATAGACAATGTTTCAAGCCCTACTTTGGGCTGAGGATCTTCGTATGAGCTGCTTCTTATAAGGATATGTATGTGGTTCTCCTGCAGATACCCACGAACATTTGAGCTTGATTACTCACATTGTCCAATGCAGTATAACATTTCACGGAGCTGCAACTCCCCTGTCACTTCAGCCTTCACAACTGCTTTGACCTGGATATCTTTTGCCAGGAACACAGTTGTTCTTTAGGTCTCAGGTCATGTTCAGAATCATCTCATCTCTGGATGTCCTCTGGCAAAGTGTCCTTCTGGCTTGAAGAATCATAGAATCATAGAATTCTTTGGGTTGGAAGGGTCCTTTAAAGCACATCTAGTCCACCCTCCCGGCAATGAGCAGAGACATCTTCAACTATATCAGGTTGCTCAGAGTCCCATCCACCTGACCTTGAACGTTTCCAGGGATGGGACATCTACAATAGTAGACATAATAGCTGTGCTGCTACAAAATCATATTAGATGATATTTCTGTATGACATGAAATCATGCTTTTAATTCAGTAAGATCTGTAACACTTGTAGCTCTTTAAACTGTATCTGGGAAGGAAGTTATTTTAAGCAGGATAAGGCTAGTTACACATTAGACTGTAACTGCTGCCCTGTAATTAAAAATTATTATAAACAAGACTTCAAATAATTTTTAAATAGTACTAGGCCCCATTCCAAACACAGACTTATGGCACTGCCAAAATAAAGATAAATGAAAGGCCCATTTTGATCCAGGTTTTTCCATGCCTATTTTGCAAAAGCTTGTGAATGACAAACAGTAAAGCATATTGCTAGGGAGGAGCAGGCAATAACAACAACCCTTGGGGACCTGACCCTGATAAATTCTGTGAACTGAATTCCTGTGGCCATGAATAGAGATTCTGCCTTATTTTTTATTCATTTAGTGCTTGGGGAAGGCAAGAACAGTTGTAAATGAATTGCTAGTAAATAAACAGCACTGTCAAAACCCAGTGTATTCATTCAGAGATCACTTCCTTTTCCAAACTGGAAATATCCATGGTACAACATTTTTAGCTGACATCTCAAATCAAGAGGAGTAAAACTTCTTTTAAAACACACCATTCATAACATGCCAGAATCTTTAAATGACTGTCCTGTCTGGGTATGCTATTTCTTTACAAGTTCCATGGTGTTTTGATGTTAGTGTATTTTGAATAAGAGACACAAATGTAAATCTTTCAATCTCTCATGCTAGTAATGAAGGACGTACATTCTGCTTTCTGACATGGGCAATCTCATAGAGGTATGACACAGGGTTTTTTTTTTCCCCATTGGGTTTACAAGATCCAGGCTTCTATTTGGTATTGGAATACACATTTTCCCTGATCTATGGGAATATTTTACGTTTGTTTTCCATTATTCACCAAATGTCCTCTTATATATGTGCTTTTTTTACAGGATCAAGGGTTTAGATCACACTCCTTGCAGTGCCTGGTTTTTTTTCCTTTTGCCTCACTTCCGTAAGTGCTAACTCTTAAGGAGTACATGCATGAAAAGAAACTGGCTTCCTCATAGGCCATGACCTTTCATGCATAATATAAATTCACATATTATGGTTATAGTATATAGTTATTCAAAAGTACTGCAGAGAGCTATTTGACATTACTGTATATAGAGTGAGGGCAAAAGGAGTTGAGCTACAAAGAGCCAACTGTTTTTATTAATGCACAATTTCATAACTAATCATTTTGTTACAGCATAACATACATCTTGGGAATTGATGTATTTGTGTTAGACATTTGTAAACCTAACTAAGCATAAACGCTTGACTTCAAAGCATTCTTGTGAGGGAATGATCATATTTTAAAGAAATTCTCAAAAAGACTCATCTTTTTGTTTGAAACAGTTATACCTGAGGGAAGAAGTTTATTATAAGGTATAGTCCTGAATATCACTATATATATGAACATATCTTGCTTTGACTGGCTAAAAAAAATATGAGATGAAGTAAGTATAGTGTAGAGATTAATACTTTGGGGACCTGATTTTTGTTATTAACCAGCACTAGAAAACTGCTGTTTTGCAAACAAGCAAAAAAAAATACTCCAGAGTTTCAGCTTTTGCATTCTCACTAGATATTTAAATTGACAACAGCAGCTTCAAGACTAAGCTGCATAATCATGTTTCTGTGCATTATCCAAGCCACAGTAAATGATGCACACACATATAGCCCATGGGAAGAGATAAAGTCATTAGGTTGAAAGTTTTATTGAGTCATCTTGCACTGAAGTTGACAAATTTTACCTACTTGTTTTGGTGAAGCAAGCACACAGGGTTAGCTAGTATGGCTCATCTGAGAGGCAGAAACATTTACTAGAGTTGCTAAATTGGGCTGTTAAATATAGTACATATTATGTAACTTTCTTAGCTTAAAAGCAGGCCTGACAGTCCCACCAATTTTAATAATCATTTGCTAAAAACACTAATCATCTGCTTTGTGCTGGATATGTGGAAATACAGGAAGAATGGCCAATGTGTGCTGAGGGCAGCTCTACCACAGTTGGGCTCAGAAGTTTCACTAAAGCTATGTTAGGTTACCCTGTAACAAGACTGGTGTGGAGGAAGGATTGGACTTGTGCAATCGATTTGCATACTGAGGTGTGCCCTGGGTTTGCTCTGGAATTTACCATGTTTCAATGATCTGTAGGACCACAGGCAAACATGCCTTAAGATACACTGACATATGAAATTCTGTTTCAAGGTGCTGAAGATGACCACACAGATGTGTTTGAAAGAAGTGATAAAAGAGAGGGAGAAAGTGATTTTGTGAATATGTGGTAGAAACTAGTGAACAGGATAGCAGGATAAAGCATTGCAGTAAGAAGTAATGTCACTGGAAAACTGATGTCTCCACACTTTATGGGTGCAAACCAAGGAACAAAGGACTGTAGTTTGAATATGCCATCGTTTGGGTACAGACTGTAAGTATATTTATAAAGCAAAGTCTCACTAAAAAGAACTCCAGTGTACCAAACTCTTCCTATTAACTCTATGCAAAGTTTACCAAGTGGAAAATGCAGAAGGAAATAATGAACTGTTCAGTTTCAGAATATCTTATCTCTGATGTTGTCCTTCAGTTAACATTTGCAACTCATCTTTTTGCTAATATTTTGGCTTCACGATACTGGGAATTATATGGGGATGCTCCAAAATAATATATGTTATTTGGTGCTGGTCTACTTTATGACAATACTTACTCGGTTAACTGTCTTGATACAATCAAGCCCGATTGATTTGGATTCTTATTCTATTTAGAATAGAATAGACTAGAATAGACTAGACTAGACTAGACTAGACTAGAACAGAATCATTAAGGTTGGAAGAGACCTCAAGGATCATCGAGTCCAACCGACCCTCCCCCACCTATTAACCACTAAACCATGTCCTTCAGTACTGCGTCTAACCTTTCCTTAAATACCCGCAGGGATGGTGCCCGACCAACCTTTCTGAGAAGAAATTTCTCCTCATCTCCAACCTGAACCTCCCCTGGCGCAACTTGAAGCTGTTCCCCCTAGTCCTGTCACTAGTTATCTGCGAGAAGAGGCCAAGAATTTGTATGTCTCTTATCATGATAGCATCAGGGATCTTCATTACTAACTGACTTAAGAAACTTAAGCCTTTTCATTAGTTCATCAAGCCATGAAATTCCAGCAGTGCATTTTTGTGTGTCTCTGCTATGTTAGCTTACCATTACTGTTTGCAAGACACATGGAACAGAAAAAAAAAAAAATTAAAACATTGGTGTTGAGAGACTAAGAGAAACAGCAAAGGAAAGGCTCTCTGTCTCTTTTTTCTATTAATTTACACACAAAGACTTAACTATCCTGAGTGAGATTACTAGCTCTAAAGAAGTAAAATTCTAGCCAGTCTATTGAGCATACTGTGTAGGCAGCTTAAAACTGGTAATACAAAGTTAGGGTTAGCAATATCTGGCTATGCTATGTGGCTACTACAGTTCCTACTCTAAGATGCTCAAAGATAATAAATAATTTCCAAAAGCAACTGTAACTTGCATTCTATCAAGGGTGGTGTGTTCCCTCCACTCAGAGATGCTCTCTCCATAGCAGTGTTTTTTCAGTCATCTTCTACTCAGAGTATTTCTAAAGCTGCTGTTTGAATATGAGTGCCGGAACTTGCTCTCCTGTTCCCAGTCCACAACAAATCATCATCCCTACTTATAATAATAATAATAATGAAATCCAGAAAATTTATTAAAGGTATTGTAATTTCTTTGGCTTCTGGTGTATAAGGCTCAAATGTCAAACAGTAAATAGAAAAATGCTCTGTAAAACAGCCATAATGTTATTGGAATAAATTAAAATATGGCACTTATAAAACAGAGAATGACTGAAGCCACAAGGTGACTGCAGTCTCTGCTGAAGAAACTGTTTCTTCAAATGTACATTCTGCCGAATTTACAGTGTTCTTGGCAAGCGCATTTGCAGTCTGAGAACTGAGAATAAAAATCTGCTTATTCCTAATTCTAATCTATTTCCCTATAGTCACTTTCTTGTTACCCTAATTCTTGCTGTTCATTACAGCAGGTCAAAAGTTTAGACTGTTGTAAATTTTGACACAAAACCCAAATCAATGTACCCTTGCTATTTCCATCTTTATGAGCTTTACTGATTCTAGCTTTCAATTACTTACAGATGGTTCTATGCTGTAGGCCAGCTACTTCCAAATACTGCTGTCCCATCAGATTTTACAGGGAAGTGCTAAAACATCTCCAGGATTTACCAAAAAATTCTCTGTAAAACTGACTCTCTTCCAAGGCCTATAGGTGTTAGGATCCATGCACAAGTTTAATACTGTTTGTATGGCTTATTCATATAAATATCTCAAAAGACTCAGAAATGAAATAAACAAATAAGCCAGGAACCTCCATAGCTCTTTATTAATGAATTCTCATTTCAGTGATTACCTTATTTGGAGAATCAATACTCATTGATGGATGTGAAGAGTCAAGGTTTTGATTTCTCCTACTTTCCACTAACAGTTAGAATCATAAAATCATAGAATCCCTAAGGTTGGAAAGGACCTCTGAGATCATCAAGTCCAACAGTCAACCTAACACCACCATGCCTACTAGATCGTGTCCTGGAGTGCCATGTCTACATGTTTCTTGAATGTCTCCAGGGATGGTGATTCAACCACCTCTCTGGACAGTCTGTTCCAATATCTCACTACTCTTTCCTTGAAGAAGTTTTTCCTAATATCCAACCTAAACCTCCCCTGATGCAACTTGAGGTTTCAATTCTCTTTTGAAGAGAACAATTTTGATTGGAAATCATATTTAATTTAGCTAAATTATGAAAGGAATGTGCTGAAAACAGGCCTGCCAAGTGAACATCATGGTACCCCTTGTGACACATGGCTTCCTTTTCAGTCAGACCGTAAACTGCACATGTGACGATCTCTCACGGTCCGACATAATGTTCATTAGTCACTGGCTTTTGCTGCTTGAATGATTCAAAGTACAGTCCTTGCTTACAAACAAAATTAGGAACAATATTTTTTATTTATTTTTATTTAATTAATATTTAATATCTTTATTTAAATTTAAAAAATAAATTTAAAAATAAATTTAAAAAATAAATTTAAAAGTAAATTTAAATTTATTTTTTCTTTAAAAAAAGAGAAAAGTCATGAATGTTCTTCAAAACCTAACTGCAGTCCCTATTGCATCTGCAAATCCATGGAAGCAAACTAACTACTCATTACATGCTCTCATTTAAATCAGTCACTGACCATCAGGATTCGGGGTGGTACATTCAGAACATCTTCATCTGTCTGGTCTACCAATGATACAGTCAAGCTAACAAAAAATCAGTCTGGTCAGCAAGTAGAAGGAAGTAACATGAGGGGCTGCAAGTGGCACTCAGCCATGGCTTAGTTCTGGCTCTCTCCAAGAATGTATCAGAATTCTCAAAATAAAATTTTACAAAAATATTATGCAGTTGAAGGGTCAAATGTTGGTGGATTAGCACTTAATTCTCTGGAATAGTTACATAGGAATGAGCTCATTAACAACAATATTTATCCCTGGAACAGGGTACAGAGACAGCTACTCTCCTGCTGCTCAGTTTTGCTTCCCTCCTGCAGTAATTCCCCCACACCATACGTTCAATTTCCTTAGACCGTGGTGTCATCTGGCAGTAGTTGCACCTTTAGCAGCTGTTGCTGGATGTGACACACACAGATCCAGCCAGCACAGTGTAGACTCATACCTTCTTCGAGGTCCAGTTGTGTTGCTTGGATAGTGCATGTTCTCCAGATGCTTGTTGCTTCTCTCCTCTCCGCCCAACTCCCGATGCTCCTCTGCTACGTACAGATATTGCTGGAAGGCATTCTGTGACCTCTTTGTAATCTCTTCAAGCAAAATAATCCAGGTTAATTTTTGTTATTTTCCTCATCAAATTGAGCTGATTTGGTGATTTTGTCAACAGCACTCCTTAAAAGGTCTTCAAAGAAATGAGGCCAAAATCTACTAAACTTAGCACACAGGTTAGAAAAATTAACACCTCTAAGACAACAATTTCTGCTCAAATTATTTTAGCAATAATTTTATCCACTATTACTAACTGAAAATAAGCTAAAAAATTAGATATACAGTCAAATTGTAAACTGTAAATCTAAATTCCTCATAATTAGAAAAAGACTATTAACTTCCAATTTTTCTATTGGATCTTCCATAATTTTGTATTTATTTCCACGCGAGAAACTTATTTTCTAATGATGACAAAGTGTAATTATTCACCATTTTTTAAGTTAAGAACCTCTATAACTCATTTTTTTCAAGTGAAAACTGTATTCAGCAGTTGATCTAAAATTAAAACCTTTTATTCTTCTAGCAGCTACATTTCTGTTTTCTATAAATTGTTCTCAATATTTTTCAAATAGGGGTTAGGAGGGGTATCCCCATCAAAAACTCATACAACTACAATCCATTATGACTGTTTCCTTAGATGACATTTGTAATCTCAACATGTCATCATCATATCAAGCAACTTTTTAAAAAAAAATCCTGCATAATCTGCCTTGAAAAATCAAACTGTTTTGATAAAAAAAGACATAACCCAGAAATGTAAAAGAAATAAAAGGAGAAATCCTGCAGAAATTTTTCATATGTTCATTTGTGTGATCTATTTTGGCTCTTCCCTCTCTGCTGGCACATACACACCACCACCACTTACGTAAGGAAGAAAAAAGCTTCCAAGATTTCATCTACTTGGTTTTGTGTGTGGATGAAGATAATGACTTGTTGAGAACAGTAGTTCTAAATTCTCAGAAGAGGTCACATGGAGGCAGTTGATAAAAACCCGTTTCAGGTATATGTGTTAAGCACCTCACCTTGGGAGATTACTTGGTGGTGTACTACCAAGAGGAATGAATGAATAACTGAGTAGGATTTGAACTCTGGAAGATGCTGAATGCAACTCAGTAGAGTTCAAAAAGGTAGATAGAAGGTGACTATTTTCAAGCAGTCGGTGACTCTAAAATCAGAGAACTATATAACCTATATAAAAATGAGATGTGACTTCAACGAAAAATTAGGTTAGTTAGAGAGGAGAAATCTCTCATATTTGTAAACTACACAGACTTTTAATGATAACAATTGTATGTATTTAGAAAACAACGTTGAGACATGAAATTCAAAAGCTTTTAAAACAAATAAAGCAAATGAAAAATTATCAATTAAGAATGCAATTTCAATTTAATCAACAGTATTAAGGACAGAGTTACATATGACTGAGAAACCAAAATACTTGACAAGTAGATTTGATGAGCCTAATTATCTAAATCAAAGCCATAGAAATAAACACAGTAAAATGCATGCACTAACAGTCAACAAAAAGCATGCATAGGGGTGATATACTTAAAATATAGAAAACCTCTAAACAATGCAATGTATCATACCACATTGGGAGAATTTTCAAATACCAGCAATGCTTGCACAGTTTCAAGGTTGTTTGATTTGGGTTTTTTTAATCATATAGTTCAGTATCAGATACCAAAGTTTAAAAATACCCTTCCCTTCCTGAGGAGTAACAGTCACCCAAGTACTGAATGATGCATAAAAAGTTTGGAAAGAGACACTGCTGCCCTTACCTTCAAAAAATAATATTTTTTTTCCTTTTAGTAGTCCCTTTGACTAAGGGAGAGTCTTACCTCCACAACTCTGGCACAATCAATTTAAGAGCTTAAAGGCTGACTGTAACTGCTTAGTGGAGAGGTGGTCTGTGGGCTGTTTGGTCCCCTAGATCTGAGTTGTCTGTCATTCAGAGGTAATCAATGCACACTAATTATGTTTTCTCTGCTGCTCTGGGAATGGCACTGCATGTTGTCAGATTACTGAGAAGATTTCAATATTCATCAATATATAGGATAAAAGAGTTTAGCTCTGCTGAAGTTTGGACTGTAATGTGTTTCCTGCAATGAAAACAATTACAAAAGAAAAACACAGGACAATTAAGCACAGTTCTAGACTACGCTGATAAGTTCATGGCTATTTGAAGAGCCTCATCATCTTGGTTAAAAGTGAAGCTGGTCATTTAACCTTTCCTCTCTTTTCACTTCTCTCATGACACAAAAAAGCTCCAAGAGCTGCCTATTTAGTCTTCCTGTTATTAAAAGACAAATTTTTCTCTCCTTAGTGTGCAGCACATATGAGGGGCAGACAGCTGTGATTTTCTGTCCTTCAAAACCTGCTTTCCATTTACTTATTCCTTGTAAGAAATGTGATGAGGTTTACAAATTGATACTTTAAAGGATTAGTTCCTTTTCTACTCCCAAATTTGACCAATATTGCTACTGTATTTGCCTAACTTAGATCGTATCTCCCTGCTTGCCTGCTGTCTCCATAAGCAGTTAGTAAAGGAGCAGGAGTTGCACTATATGACCCCAAAAGTCCCTGCCAAATTCAGCTATCCTGACAACAGCAGTACATTACTCAGCTTGAAAAATAGTACTTATAATCATCTTATCAAGTTCTAAAATGTGGAGAAATGACATAGTCACAAGTCCTTGTGTTACTTCTTTAACACAGAAGTAGTTGAAACTACATTTCTGAATAAAACAAGTTTTGTAAGCATCTTGTTTGAATAATTACTGAACCCACCAAGGGCGAGCTTATTTCATTTATGCATATGCAGATCATCTCAAATTTCCCAATGGACACCTACATCTCCTCTCCAGTATGTTTCCCTGAGGAAACAGAAAATCAAAGGTGGATTATGACTGTATCAAACCAGCTTACTCTTCTATCCCTAGGAAAATGCAATTACACATTTCCTTTATACACGAATTTTGCAGTCAAGCTACACTTGACCCTTTGACAAAAATTTTTCTCAATATGAAGTATGGTGCTCTTGTCCTCGAGTTTAGTAATCCTATCTTTCCTGTATAACTTTTGTGCAGCCAAATTGTATGCTCATAAAATAATTGTCCAAAAATACATGCAGCCTCACACTTTGACTAAATAGTAAAAGAATAGTTTTCCTATAGTATAGTACATATTCTGGATTTTTTCCACCATTAAAAATCTATTAACTGTTTACTCTCTCTAAATCTGAACATCCAACTAAAGTTTTTCTTTATAGATTTACAGTCTAATGGTACCATCTGGGACTACTAGGCCAATTTCACCTGTAAGTGCATCCATTTCCCCTAAACTATATCCTCAGCTTTTGGTAAAAGTCAGTTATATGTTGCAGTACCGAAACCTGGTGTTTACTCACACCCCGCATGAAGAAGACAGAGCCCAAGCCTACATAAAGAAACATGGAGTCTGTTTCTATGGGTGGCTGGATTGCCGCTAATGCCAGTTGTGTTATTGAGGGCTGCAGATATGGAGCTTGAGCCCTATTTTTCCTCTGTCATCAATTAAACTTGCCAGACAGACTTCATTCCAGCTCCTGTTTTCCAACAAGCAGTTTAGAATGTAGTTTTTGAGGTTCTGGGAATTAATATGTTTTTCAAAAATCCGTTGTATTGGAATGTGTTGGATCTCCTTGATCCTTCAAGAGCAGACAGCCACTACACACTCTGGAAGAAAAGAAAAAATCACTTTCTTCTCACCAGGACTCTTCAAGTTCTTCTTGCAGATTTCCTGCTTTAACAGATGCTTAATTCACAATACATTTTATAAACACTGTATGGTGGTCTTGAAGACTCATGTCTGCTTAGCATAAATAGATGAATGTCTCATGTCTAAAAAGCTATAAATGCATGTCACAGGAGAAAAGGACTGCATGGATTCATGCCAGTGGAAAAAGAATATTTATTTGAGCTGCATAATGTGAAGCTATACCATTTTTTGTTTTAATAACACTTCCCCTTCCTTCAGGTGTAAGTGTGCAACTAGGGGCAGATAAATCCTTTTGTCTGAGATACTTCTACATCACTTTGCAACAGTACATTAGGTCTGTGATAAAATGGCACCTGAGAGCATTTTTCATGTGAAACTATGGTTCTTTTTTTCTTTTTCAACGCTAAAACAAAAGGAAATATTTCTTTTCCAAGTGCATTCAGTGTTCACTGTTCTATTTAGGTCCAATCTGTTGTGTGTTTCAAAGCTGCATTTGAAACTTGTGAATTAGCCACACTGCCATTTGAAGGACACTTCCCTGACGGTGGGAAAGAGATTAAAAGAATGACAGGTCTCAAGATTTAAGTGGTGCTGCAGGGTATTAAGCTTCATAGAAGAATTTGAACATGTCAGAAGTGTCAGGTACTTTATATTCATGGACAATTTCACAAAGGAGTTGATCGTGCTGTCCTTATGTTGTGAAAGGCAGTAGGAATGACACGGTTAATAGTTTAAAGGCTGTAGAACTGAAGCTGTCAAGCTGATTGCTAGAGAGCTCTTTGTGCTGAAGTGTTTTAAGGCAAACATTCCTGTAGGTATTTGCTGTTAAACTGATTAATAAAGACCACATTGAGCTTTTAGTCAAGCATTGTAATGTTCTCAAAATACTGAAAATTTGCATGAAAGCCTTGGGGCAAAATGCTAAGCTAATATAAGTTAAAACATCTATTGCGGGATTTAACCCTGGGTAATTAACTAGAGTGGGCATAACGGAAAGAAACAGATTTACCACTCTAGCTATATAAACCTGTGGTAGGGAAATAACTGATGAACTTCTCTTCTTCTTAATATTTTTCCTAAAATCATATGCAGTATTGCGTTTCATTAGAACGAAAAAAAAACACACCCTGGGTATCCTGTATAATAACACCTAAAACCCACAGTTGGTTTTCTAGCACCCTTTTCTTTAAATTCCTGTTTGCAACTCTTGCATGTCATCATGAAGACATATGTGGATTATTAAAAGTTACAAGTTTTTCCAGGTTGGGGCTTATTCATTATCTCTAAGTGAAGCTGTCCCACTTCGTGTGAAACACCTAACACACCACACCAGCAACTCTAGATGTTACATCACTGAATTTGTTTTTTCTCCGTGCAATTAGCCCACCCATAAATCGAACAGTTTCAAGGAAAAGAGCTGAGAGACCCTGTCCCCATACAACTCTGCCCTCTAACCTGGCAATGAGGAGTGTGAATTTGGCAATGAGGAGTATGAATCATCCCAAGAAACCGAGGGATTTCAGACTGGCCCTTAGAGTGATCAGAACTGAGCTAAGAGGTTATATTTTTCTCCCCTGCTGTGTTTGATTTGGGGATAAGCATTATATGCTTATCTAACAGAATGCGTCTCTTCTCCGCAGGGTCCACAGAAACATATATAAATCTACCCCACACATTTGCCTAAGACATCTGAGAGTTCCTCTGCCAGCTCTCTGAGCTCACAGACAAAAGCCAGCTGTGGCCTGGAAGCTATAGATCCATTTTAGCATGGCCCTGTGCCTAAACTAAAACATCTTGCCTCAGCAAAGCTGTGCTAATGCCTAGATGGCTTCTGGACTGCAGCTGGTAAACACGGCCAGTCGCAGCACGGGCAGCACAAGATCACTTGCCTGTGTGTTTCCTTGAGACGTATCTCTGTTTGCAGGTCCCTCAGCTATTTAGGCTAATGGCGTTCATGAGTTCTGTCAAGATTTCAACAGTGCCCAGCAATAGTTGGGCAGGGACCCCTGGGAATTGTGTGCTGAAAACTTGACACCTAGAGAAATTTAGTCTTCCTCAGACACAGGAAAGGTTTTGGGTGCCAGGTAAGTGCTTAGGGCAGGAACACCTTTGTCTTCTTTGTGCATCTTGTGCATAGTCAGGCAGCTACGTGAAGCGGCTGAATAATCTTAGATTAAAGGTGCACGAATGTATTATAACCTTGAATAACATTTAGACTAAATCTTTTGTTTATACAATGTATTCTGATCAGCCTAATTAGGATATTAATGATGCAAATTTAGAGAAACTGTCAAATTGTTAGGCAAAACAAAAACTGTTTTATTTTCACCCAGTTTGTGCATAACTACGGCACATACTTGAGACTACATATGGTAGAAATGCTCTTGGTTTTCAGAATCTTAACAGACAAGACAAGCTGACATTTTCAATACACGGTCTAAATAATTCTGAATATAGAATCAGTTGAGAAGGATATTTATTTACTTTTGATTTTAAAAAAAAAATTGCATGAAGCCGACACCCTATCCTAGTCACATGGCTGACAAGAATTAAATGCTCGATTTTTCTGGCTGGGACAATTCTACTTAGTATTCTGGGATTTTAATTGCAAGTTTCTCATGTACCTAGACTTCAGCAAAGCCTTTGCCACAGTCTCCCACAGCATTCTCCTGGAGAAGCTGGCGGCCCGTGGCCTGGACAGGTACACTCTTCGCTGGGTTCATAACTGGCTGGATGGCCGGGCCCAGAGAGTGGTGGTGAATGGAGTGAAATCCAACTGGCGACCGGTCGTGAGTGGTGTTCCCCAGGGGTTGGTGTTGAGGCCCATCCTCTTCAACATCTTTGTTGATGATTTGGATGAGGGAATTGAGTGCACCCTCAGTAAGTTTGCAGACGACACCAAGCTGGGGGGAAGTGTCGATCTGCCGGAGGGTAGGATGGCTCTGCAGAGGGACCTGGACAGGTTGGATCGCTGGGCTGAGGCCAACGGGATGAGGTTTAATGTGGCAAAGTGCCGGGTCCAGCACTTTGGCCACAACAACCCCAGGCAGCGCTACAGGCTGGGAGCGGGGTGGCTGGAAAGCTGTGTAGAGGAAAAGGACCTGGGGGTGCTGATTGATGCTCGCCTGGACATGAGCCGGCAGTGTGCCCAGGTGGCCAAGAAGGCCAACGGCATCCTGGCCTGTATCAGGAATAGTGTAGCCAGCAGGAGCAGGGAGGTGATTGTCCCCCTGTACTCAGCCCTGGTGAGGCCGCACCTCGAGTACTGTGTCCAGTTTTGGGCCCCTCACCACAAGAAAGACATCGAAGCCCTGGAGCGTGTCCAGAGAAGGGCAACGAAACTGGTGAAGGGGCTGGAGCACAGGTCTTATGAGGAGCGGCTGATGCAACATAAATTCATTAGAACTTGACAAGCTGCAATCAATATAGTGGGTCAAACTGATGTGGTTATGTGAAGATATTCAAGTCACACCACTAAACTAAATCTACGTAAGTGAATCATGTTTCGATCCAAACTTGGTACCACTAACAGGGGAGTGTTTTAACAATAGAAGTAGCACCATTTTAGACTCCCACTTGTACCTGATATGCACTGAGCTCACAAGTATGAAAGAAGGCCTGTAAGGAACTTCATGTTTCTGGTTTTGGGACCAGGTAGGGTACCCAAGGGCATCTAGAATGATATGAGAATCCTACCCCTGAGTGACCTCCTTCATGGTCTGGAAGAGGAATCATGCTTAAATACATCACTACAGAAACCATTGATCTCAATATTTAAGATTGCTCCAAATACTTCAATAATACTGATGAAATAAAAATTGAACAGCTAGTTAGAACATACCCGTTGCTTTTAAGTTACAGCTGTAGGTTTGGTAAAATATCATTTGAAAAACAAACGGAGAAAATACAGACAAAAGTCATAGGAATTCTTCTTTACTTCAGCACAAACAAAAATTCACACAAACACTTTGAGAGCTCTTGTTAAGCATCGTTGCTTAATTCTTTTCTCATGCATGCAAACTGTGCTGGTTTTGGTTAGGATAGAGTTACTTTTCTTCACAGTAGCTAGTATGAGACTTTATTTTGGATTTGTGCTGAAAACAGTGTTAATAATATGGAGATGTTTTCCCTATTGCTGAGCAGTGCTTACACAGAGCCAAAGCCTTTTCTACTCTCACCCCACCCCACCAGCAGAGCAGGCTGGGGGTGCACAAGGAACTGGGATGGGATGCAGCCGGGACAGCCGACTCCAGCTGACCACAGGGATATCCCATACCATATAGTGTCATGCTCAGCAGATACAGCTGGGGAGGGGGAGAAGAAGGAAGGTGGATGGGGGGCTTGGGGTGATGACATTTGTTTTCCCATGTAACTGTTATGCATGATGGAGCCCTGCTTTCCTGGGGATGGCTGAACTCCTGCCTGTCCATGGACAGTGGTAGATGAATTCCTGGTTTTTCTTTGCTTGTGTGCCCAGCTTTTGCTTTACTTATTAAACTGTCTGTATCTCAGCCCATGAGTTTTCTCACTTTCACTCTTCCGATTCTCTCACCCATCCCATCGGGGTAGAGTGAGCAAGCGGCTGCGTGGAGCTTAGTTGCCAGCTGGGGCAAAACCACGACAGAAGCACATTAATATTTTGCTGCCTCTAATCATTATGCATGAAAACACACTTTAATTAGGAAACTTTAGACCAGTTTGTAATTAGTTTAACTTCAGCTTTGACAGTGCTTGTGTTTGAATCTCTGTCACAATCTCAACTCAGGTGTTAATTCTTATTTGATTTTAATAATCCTTAAACATAGGTGTGCTGCAAGTAATACAAACACATTATTTTCTGACTTTATCCACTGCCAGTCTTCTAACCAACTGGTCTCCTTCCATCACATATACCCACACATAATAATATACCTTAATTTTCACTGACATTTTACCACTGCTACTCTACTGTCATATTTCTGTCATACTCGTGGTCAAGTTTCTGGAGTACAGATTATTTTATTCTAGCCAGATAAGCTTGATCCAATATCAACATTTGCAGATACAAATACTGCTCCAACATTTTATCAAGCTGGCCAAAAGCCACTCACATTTCTGGTCCCTGGGATTTGACTACTGGACTTTGAAATACTAAAATGATTGAGATAATCAACAGTCTAAGAAGGTAAATATGACAATGACTTTGCAGGAGATCAGTAGGAATGAGATGCAACTGTAAACTCACTGCTACTCAGACTCAGCAACATAATCCTACGTGAGGTGGTTTAGAGAATGAAACAGACTATTGAGCAATAAATATGTTAAAGGATAGATTCCTACTAAACCACAGAAAGCATTGCTCTCCCACTGTTTCTTACATTCCCATGCTATTATGAGTTTAAAAGGATATATTTTGAAAGATACAATTATATTTTAAGTGTTTGTTCTAGTACTGAGCACTGTAGAGAGCCTAGAACAAAAACAGTGGCTACAGCTCTGGGTAAAGCACAGGCCATGTTACAGAACAAAAACCAAAGTGTGAAACAGTTTCTCCTTCCTGCCATTACTCCCCAAATTGCCTCCATGGGTTTGCATTTTGGGCAGGGAAGAAAGCATGACCAGGAAATCTTGAGAAAGTCCTGTGATCCCTTAAGCAGCCTGCCCTTAAGCAAGGGAATGCAAGTGCAATCGCTCTTTAGCTCCAATTTCTGCTGCACATTGGGAAGAGGAACTAGAGGGAATTGGGAGAGGGACTGGGAAGAGGCCTTGGGCCAGGGAAGAGAGCAGGGCATCTATCTCCAGGACTCTGTGGAGACAGCGAGGAATGAGTCTAGCATGTGCAAAAGCTTAACCTTATCCATCTTCTGCATTTCTTATGTAATCAAACTGAGCTCTGCAATAGCATGTGCAATCTTGAATGTTTTATTAACCAAAATAAAGAGAAACATTGCTTGTCAACTGTGTTTTTCCAATTTCCCTCAGCTCAACTCTGCACCATCTGTCTTTAAATCATAAATATACTAATAACATCTATTCTTTCAAGTTCTAATCAGCTAGGCTCGCTGATCTTTGTTATTTTTTGACATCGTACGTCACTTATCAGCCGCTGTTGTTTGACTATCACACAGAAAATAAAGACATTTAAGAGAAATTTATGCACAGTTCATTGGACCCCTTACACACTCACACAGAGCCCTTTTTGCACATAACACATGGTATTGATACCCCACTATTTTGAAAAACCCTGAGATCATAGGCTCACACCCAGCTCAAGTCCACTGCACAGACTAGGTGCAACAAACAGAGATAAGCTCTGCAAGATTTTGCTGGTGATGAGAGCTCCTGAGAGCAGAATCTAATTCACAAGCAATGTCTTTTAGGCCATGGTATACATTTTTTTTATAGCAGGAGTGTTCCCTATAATATACGTTCACAAGTACTCGTTCAATTAACATTTAAACATTCAAACAGTAAGGCTTCCACTTTATTTCTTGGGAAGTTATTCTACAGAAACCTCTACAAAATGAAAACATGAATGAACTCAGTTCATGATTTTCCTTTAGTTTTTATGTTTTTCCCCATTCCCCAATTTGAAACAAAAGATCCGCATATAAATGCTAAGAAATTTAGAATGCAGTTGTATCTCTCAATGGTTTTAACTTTGTATTGTTTTTAAAACACTTTACTGTCTACTGTAGCTCCAAGCCAGCTTCTAAAGAGAGAAGCAAAGCAGGAAAAATAAAAATCATCTTGGCCTCTTTATACCTTCCTCTCAGTCCTTCTGGGGCCAGAGTCAGCACACGATTATTCCTAGAAAGTCTACTTCTGACATGGTAATATTTCCTGTGTAGGGACACACACATCTGCATAAGACAGGAGAAACAAAGTAGATATTCTAAAGTAGAAAGGACACAGAACAAGCAGGGAAGCTGGTAAGCTGAAAAAAGGACTGAAATAAAAGGCCAGAAGAAAGGTTTGCCTTAGCAGAATGTACCCAAATATTTATATTCACTCCCTATGGAAAAACACATATGTTGTAGCCTCCTTATTCATAGTGAAGCAAGTGTGTCTTTTTCAGCATATGTGCCCACTTATCATCTCCAGGACAGTGTAAGCAAAAAGATAGCTACATAAAAACAGAAAAGGAAGAGAAAAGTCAGTCTAATTCTCTCTCTGCTTTTCTGCTCTCATACTCCTTTCATGTAGCAAGGTTGCAATTTCAGCTGTCTTCTGCTGTCCCTAAGATTGCTTTTGGTGGCAAACATTCTGCAAAGAGCCCTACCAAAGCTGCTGGCATGTATTCCTTTACTGCTCTTTGTAGTTACTATTTTCAAATTGGTTTGGAACTCTTTGTAAGAAAAACCCCACATCAGCCACAGACAGACAGCCAGTTCAGAAGATCTTGTTATATGAACTGGTGACACAATGTTAAAGACAACAAATGAAGAAAAGCACTGATGGGTAACCATCCATAGAAGAGATGGAAAATGAAAGAGAGACCATTGCCTGGTTTGCTCAGTTACTGTATTTGTTTTAAATGAGATTTTATGCCTTTTCATTGTTTTAATAGAAGTACTTTTTTCCCTTAAAGAAAATTAAAAACCTTGGTTCTATTCTATTTGAAAATATTACTGTTATCCTATTTTCATCTTATTAACTTATTCCATTCTCAAATGTTTACTGTGGTATAATTAATCCCCTGAGAAATAAGTAAATCCTACAGCACTTAGGCAGATTTCAGATTTATATCCTTGCCAAAGTAATTATAACAATATTAATTCAAATCCTGGTTTCTATGCCTGAATTAGAAGAAAAGACAACCTATGACTTGTGGCTCAAATCAAGCTTGAGATATACACACTATATTTTGTGTCTAAGTATATATTCTTTGCCTCTGTAAAAAATTTAAAATGGTGTCTTGATATGTTGTTTTCTTATGCTTCAGTTTCAATCTGAAAGCTATGGAACTAGATTCAAAATCATTTATCCTCAAAGTTAAACCCCTGAACTTTTAAACATCCTTGCAATACTGAAATTTTAACTGCTGTTTCATAGACCTAAACTGCTTCTCAGTTTCAGTTTTTCCTGTTCTCAAGAGCTAATTAGGGCCTGGCTGATCTGGGCCTCCCTACCCTGGCCATAACACACTTTCACATGGCTTTCAGGAAAGGTCTGCTTTGACACAGTCCTACACAAGGCCTGGGAAAGTGCTGACCCAACACAAAACTTCCCTCAATCAGAGACTATTTCAGACTTGATATTTGAGATTCATGTCTGCACTTTTGAAATTCATCAGAGAAAATGGTCCTTCCACCAAAAAATAATCTTCTTAAAAACCTTCACAGAAGACAAGAGGAATCAACAACAAAATCGGCACTACTGGTTCTGCAATCTCTTTCCATCACATAAAATGGTTATGACAATATCACGGAAGTTTTTTCCTTCTGTATAATGCATGTTGAATTGTTGGCCCATACAGATTTCTCTTGAGATTTACCATATTGTTAACAGCACTGAAAACAGCACTGAAAACAAATTCTGTGACAGTTCTAAAACATAATGTAAACCAAAAAGTTAAAGTTATGTAATTGAAACAAAGCTCAGATATCAGGACCTCAAATAAAGCTCAAGCACCTGGAGTGACAAACCAACCCTTTTAGATAGGAATAAGGATTTCTAGTTCAGTCTAGAAATAAGAAAATTAAAGTCAAGGAAATAAATGAGAAAAGGCAGAAAAGAAAAAAAAAGGAGTGAGGGGGGAGTTTCTTATGAAACAAAAGGTAGTATGTGTCAAAAACCCAAGTAAAGGTGTGTTGTCAAGGGTAGTGCTTACCAGTCATAGCTATGCTCTCTCTCTCCTTCTTCCCCCTCCTCCCTTGTGCAGTGTGACATGAGGCTCAGTTGTGCAAGAGAAGCAGCTGTGTGGCTCCACAGCCACCCACCCATACAGTGGTGCCCAGTTCTGCTGTAAATGGGAGCTTCAGACTGTCTCCATCCTGGGAGCTGGAGTTCAAGTCTTTTGTATCTCTATCTGAGCAGGGTTCAATCTCCATTTTCCGTGAAGCATCATGCTTTTCCTCCTCATTGACCCACTGAAATTAATCGTAGAAAGACATATGTGAAAAGTTTAAATAATTGTGTTGGGTTTATCCCTGAACTGTTTGATTTATAGATATATTTTTAGACATATTTTTACAACAGGAGTTTCTAGAGTATCCCCAATATATATTTTTTCAAAATGTTAGCTGAATTAAAGTTCAAGTAGTATGAGTCATCACTGCACTGTAGCAAATTTCCCAATGCTTCTGAAGTGAAGTCATTGAGATGCACAAGCAATTTACTTTGTAACTTTAGGCAGACAACATAATAAGCCTGGCCCTCACACTTCTTTACAACAAATGGAGAGAAACTGTGCTCTAGAGCAACATTCAGTGGAACTTAACCTCTCTTTCTTTAAAAGTAAAGGAACCTAAGGTAGGTATCAAAGACTACGAAACAGAAAAACTCCCTACAAACCAACAGTAAAGCAAGGGGCTGAAGAACTGGATTTTATTAAAAAAACAAGCAAAAGCAAACAAACAAACAGCTACTCTCCCTCACACACATGCACACTGAGGATGGAGACTTAGGCACTACCCTGCAATTTTGACTCAAAAACAAGCCCTTTCCTGGAGTCAGATTTTGCCACCAGCCTATTCCTTTCTATTACAAAGCACAAGGTGGTAAGAAAAAGTTGCAATTTTATCAAGCTCCAGTAAGTAAAAACGCTTTATCTTACACACAACCCATCCCCCCAAAAAATCTATATTACAGATTCATGTTTTTCTTACTAGATTTTGAATCCATACCTATTACTCACAGGGATCCCTCAATTGGGTAGTTTTCTCTATATATTTGAAACAATTTCACTACAAAATAAACTAAAGTAGATACAGAAAAGCAACTGTGAGAATAGCCAACACTCCAGGCACTTACGTTGGGTAGAGAACAGAGGTTAGTCGTCCCATTAATGACAAGGTACAGCAGAGCCTAGAGACAAAAGCATGGTCCAGGGAGATGAGAGAGCTTGCTTCAGGTCTGTTTTTCAGATCAGCTCCATGTTTGAACTACGGGCATACACCATTAATGGAACAGAAATACATTTGTTTCCAGGGCTGGCAGCAGCCAAAAAGTAACTCTGAGGATCTAAGAATCAAATACAGGCCCCTAAGTCCTCATTACCTCTACATTTCCATTTCTTAGAGGTATAATACACTTAACACAGATTTTCAATCTCCAAAATTTAATTGTGAGGATGAATAAATTAAAAACTGATAAATACTCAGATGCCCCAGTAAAAAATAAATGTTTCAATGTACTGCAGAAAGATTCAGTTGTGTCTTCTCCATTTAACTTGATTTGCAATGAACAAGCACCCTGAGTAAGAAAGTTGGATTGTTCACATGAAAAATATTAACTGATTTCTCTGTGAGCAGCTGGACTTCCTGCCAGGGAATACTGTGCAAAGTGATACCTGCAAGATGAAAAATGAGTATAGAGATATACACACGATAATGTAAAAATCACAGAAATATTAGCCAGAAGGGGCTTCTCTAGTTCAGTCTCTCAGAGCTGGGCTATGGCAAATACTAAATCAGGTCTGTAAGTATAGAGATCAAATCTAGATGATAGAGATGTGTATACATACGTGTACACATTTGTACGTATATCTGCAAGGTTACTGATGGATAAGTATGCAGAAAGCAAGTAGAGAAGAAGGCAGTAGGATATGAGGGATGCTAGGGGTACAAAGTGAACCTGTAGGCCCAGGTAATCTGGAAGGCTGTTGCTGCAGTCAGACGGTGTGACTGTTTTCTCAGCTATTTCCCATGCCGCTCCCATGTGGACAACGTGTTGGCCCAGTGAGGGGGAACATCCCTCAGTGCTGTGGAGGATGTTTCTGCAGACTCATCATAAGCTAGTATGGGCTGAGGTGGTGGTGGTGGGGGGCTGCTGGTGGCTTTGCCAGTTGCTGTCACCAGCAGGTCTCCAGCACTCTCCTTGCTTTGTCTGTAGGTTCAGATGGCTTTCACATTACTCCCTCATCACCATGTCTTCTTCAATTAGCTTGGCTTCTAGCAATCTAGTCACCTCCCTGAAGCACCAATACAGCAGTTTGAAAGAGACTGTAGTGACGTTCTGCTAGTTGGAAGAGAACCTAGAGACTTCTTCAGGAACCAACCACAGCAGATCGTCACAATTTCAATAAGACCAAATGTGACTGAAGTTGTCTTCAGCGCCCTCACTTCAAACTCATGAAAGCTGGAAAAGTTGCCTTCAGGAGACAATAAACTCAATTGTTTGGCTGAGGAAGCCAATACCAAACTTCTCATTTTACAGATATATATATATATATATAACATTAAGTTATCCAGAAAAAGATAGAGACTAATGAATGCTATGACAGAAATAAATACTAAATTTCAGACAGCTACAAGAATGACATTTACATCTTCTGGTGGTAAAAACATTAATAAAAACCACAAAGAGTATTTATTTTTAAACTACTCCATCCTTAAGGAATAATTAACCTTCTGGTTTGGGCAGACTTACCCAGACCAGCTGGACTTGGAGATTCCAGGCTAAAATGATATCAAGACGCACCATGAGACTTTGCTTGGCTGCTAAAAACATCAAATTCTGTGCAAATCTGTGATCTTTACTTACCCACTTAGCCAAAGAAGCCATCCACTATTATTTATTTTCGTTTTACCAATTGACCTGGAACACATTGATTCTGTCACTGCCAACTCTAATCTAGCAAATTGTTGTATTTTGCCAATATCATTATGTCTCAGCCATGAATTTTTCACTTAGTAGTTAAGAGTTTTGCTTGGGCAGAGCTAGTGATTTCTTTTCTGACTTGGTCACCCAAAAGTATACAGTGATAGTGCTNGGCCTCAGCCCAGCGATCCAACCAACAGATTATCATCTGTCTTGCAGACTGGCCTCTCAGGTGGGTTCAGCAAGTTCTATGGTCATGGTCCTCCACTCCTCTTTCCCCCTCCGTGCACTGTGCCATACTCTCATTCCTGTCCTAAACAGTTTCTGCTTGCCCCATGTGCCACCCCACTGGCAATGCACTGTTTCGACACATTCATCCCTTCCTCACCTGCTTGAAAGCTGCTATTCTACTTAGGAAAATAAATACATAAATAAATACATAAATAAACCCCAAACAAACAAACAAAAAACCCACAACCACATCACCCAAAAACAAACATAAAAAAAGCAAACCCCCAAAATAAAGAAACATGCCCAACTCATACATCCACCGAATAAAACAACAGCAGTAACATAATCTTTTCCTTACAAATGGAAACAACCTGCTCCATTGCTCTGTATTTTACAACCTTTGATACTGCACCCTATTTCCTTCACTTAAGGAGAGAGCATTTTCACAGCAACCCAGAAGGTCCTCCATCCTCCCTCCTCCTTTTTTATCTTCCTCATGATACCAGTAATTTCTCATCTGCTTTTACACATCAACACCAGGATTTATCTATCCACCTTTATCAGTTTGAGAGAATAGCTTTTTCACTGTAAACTCCCTACATATCAGTGGAAAGAACAATCTCCTCCAGTTAGAGGCAAATTGTAGATTCTGGTTTTATGTGGGCTCATGGAATGTCTCCACCTTTCTCCTTTCTTTTACTATGTAGGGAAATCAGACAAATTAACTCTTAACTTAATTGGGATGCATTCAGCACTAAACACATGACCAAACCCCAGAAGTAAACTCAACACCTTCAGCAATGCTGCTACTTAGAAAATGTTTATGTGCGTCTTGGTGTATAGAATTTGGAGCATGGCTTTTGAGGATAAAAATATAAACAAAGGAAAAACTGCTCAAATTATTTTTCTAGCCTTGCTAATTGTTTTTGATCAAAGCAGTCAGTGACAAATGTAACAAAGTGCTGTCAGAATTTACAGCTTTCTCAAGATGGGCAACAGGTTAGGTGACACTACTGAAAGTTTAACCTAAACAATCTAGGGATTTTGGAAACAGTAATTTTACTGTCTTACAAATCATCATGAATTATTCAACAAGTAACACATAAGCGAACAAGAAAAAGCACTCAAAATTGCGTAAGTTTTTATTTCTGTAGCCCACAGTACAGAAAAAATGTGATCCAAGCACAGCTACAGGCTGGGTGGAGAATGGATCGAGAGCAGTCGTGCGGAGAAGGCCTTAAGAGTGTTGATGAAAAGCCGGACATGAGCCGGCAGTGCGCGCTGGCAGCCCAGAAAGCCAACTGTGTCCTGGGCTGCATCATAAACAGTGTGGCCAGCAGGTCGAGGGAGGGGATTCTGCCCCTCTACTCTGCTCTTGTGAGACCCCACCTGGAATATTGTGTCCAGCTCTGGGGTCTTCAGTACAGGAAAGACATGGAGCTGCTGGAGCAAGT
>VWZZ01003950.1:78862-100725 GCA_013399095.1 Psophia crepitans | reverse complement strand
GCAAGGATCCTCTTCCCTTAAACCTCCCTCCTTCCGGGCAAGGATTCTCTTCCCTTAAACCTCATCCCATTGGCCTCTGCCCAGCGATCCAACCTGTCCAGGTCCCTCTGCAGAGCCATCCTACCCTCCGGCAGATCGACACTTCCCCCCAGCTTGGTGTCGTCTGCAAACTTACTGAGGGTGCACTCAATTCCCTCATCCAAATCATCCACAAAGATGTTGAAGAGGATGGGCCCCAGCACCGACCCCTGGGGAACACCACTCACAACCGGTCGCCAGTTGGATTTCACTCCATTCACCACCACTCTGGCAGTTCAGGGGGACAGGATTTCCTTTCATAGAAGCCACACTAGTTCTTGACCAGCTCACCATGCCTGCTTAGTGATCTTATTCTTTAATATAGGCTGCATCAGTCCTATTCTTTAATATAAACTCTGCCATCTTCCCTATGGTGGATACCACTGTAGTTTGTAGTTTCCAGGATCCCCTCCTGGGCTCTCATTTTATAAGGAACTTATACTGGCAATTCACCTGTTGTTAGCTGGCACAGTGACTGTAACGCTGTTGGTCACCGACCTGGGGTGGTACTTCTGAAGATTTACATGGAGGTCAGCCTTGGGTGGATGCTACTCTGGGTGATTTATTGATCTCCAGTTTACCCATTTGGAGTTGTACTTGAATTATATTTATTTCAAATGGATCTACCTTATCTGATTGATCTGCTGCAAAGAGTATTTCTAGTGTGGGGTTGACTTCATAGAGGAATGACCTGAGTGTTTCTGCTGTGGCCTTTGTCAGCCCTGAGTGCTGCTTTTACACACTTTTCGTCAGTATTCCTACCAATTTCACAGTGTCCAAAGTATTTAAAGAACTTTTTGGTATCAGTTTGAATATCCTTTAAAAGATATACTTCAAATTATTTTTAGACCATTCAATTTCCTGCTTATATTTAACCTACCACGTTCTTATGGAGTTCTACTCATTTTGGCAAGCTTTCCATTTTCTAAATGCTAAGCTTTTCCCTGTGATAGCCGTCTAAGCTTTCCCACTGATCCCATGGCAGCTTTTCGGGGGCCGCTTTTCTTTCTTTTTGAGGCAGTGACATGCATTTTACTTTTTTTTCCACTACAGTATTTTTAACAGAGTCCAGTCTGGTTTAAGCTTCTTGCTTTCTGGAATGTTCCTTTTTGAATTTTTGGGGTTTGCCTTTTTTTTTTTTAATTTTGTCAGAGGGGGTGTGTTTGGTTTTTTTTTCCTAATTTTCTCTTTTTTTACATAATCTTTCTTGAAATTGTATAGCCGCATGCTGTATTTATTTAGCCTGCTCTGTACCCTACAATGTTAAATCTAATTGTAATGTGGTTGCTATTACAGAAAGGCTATCCCACTAGCTCTTTTTGAACTATCATCTTGTGTGCACTACTGATGACCAAATTCAGAACAGCGTTTTTTTCTTGGATTTTAAGACTTATATTTCTTGAGAGGAGCCACTTACTGTGTTCAAGAATGTTATCTCTACATCTCATCCTAATGAGTCATTGATCCAATCAATACTTGGGTAATTGAAATTTTCCACAATTAATACCTGATCTCATATCTGTCCTAATATCCCGTAAGATATTACATATAGGCCATAGTGTCAAGCAGCATTCAGCTTTTCACAAAAAGTGTGACTTCCACACTTACAGAAATGTGCTTTCCTGTGCTGAGGTCAAGGACAGCCTATCACCTGTTTAAAGATATCCACCCAAGAAATAAAGTTCTTTTCTTTAAAGACACCAGTCTGGGATTTTCTGTAGTTGAAATAGGTTCTGGTAGTAGAACCTTCTTTGTGGCATTATTAATTATGCATTTTCAGTGAAGGATAAAGGCTTGCACATTGTTCAAAATTGCCGAACTGTATTGTCATTTTTTTACTTCCTTAGCATATAGAAACAATTCATTATTTATAGCTCTGGGATGACATGCTTTCAGAATACTTCTGAAACTGAATTTTCCATGCCTTCTGTGTTATAGTAAGCCTTTTGTTGTAAGGGTTGTAAACAAGATTTATTATCTTTTGCTATTAAAACTCAAATCCTCACTTTGCCCTTTGTAGTTCCTAATTACATGAGGAGGATGTCTTTTTATCGAAGTGCTTTATTTAGGAATGAAATTCCTTGTATGGCATCAGTGGGCAAGTTATATTGTTCCTGACATCATGCATCAACAAATTAACTTCCAATTTGGTCTCATTCTTGTCAACATGCAATTTTCTTAGTCAATATCTCTAAAATCAGAACAAAAATAGGTCTCCATGGGCTTCAGTAATTTAATACCTGAAACACAGAACTGAGATTTTAGTGGCTCCTAACATCCTGCAGCTGTTGTTTACATCTTCAGGATATAGAGGAGGCCACTAGAGGAGACGGCGATGACTCCAACTCTAGGATCTGTGCTGTTGAATGTAACCATCTCTACCACCATTTCCTCAGATCTTCTGGATGCTACAGCTAGATTTAATTTCACTCTGAGTTAAAAAGGTCTAGGATTTGGATTTCATAGAATCATAGAATGATTTGATTTGGAAGGGACCTTGAAGATCATCTGTCTTCACAAAGTCTACCCCTTTGCCCCTGACATAGGCAGGGAAACCCTCCACTAGACCAGGTTGCTCAAAACCCCATCCAACCTGGCCTTGAGCCAGGTGAGCTACCTGAAATATATTCTACTCATGCTTAAGATGGGCTTGATAAACTGCTAGGTAGTGAAACCAGAGGACATCTCTCTCCTGTGATTTAAAGAAACTTGTCTATCTGTATCCCCTTTAATTCCTGAGGAGCTTGTAAATTTCTCTGTATTTTTCAGACTGTTCATGTGGTGGCAGTCTCAAAGTACATTTCTTCTCTACTTGGCAGGAAGATGTTAATTCATTTTTTGGTAAGGATTTAATTCTTTACCAATGCAGGAATGGACAAAAAAACTCACTGAGAAAAGGAGTGACTTTTGGTGAAACCAAGAGAAAGCTTTGCTATGCATGTCTTCATAGCTGTTGCTCAGTAGTATAGGCAATGATGGCTCCCTTGCTCTGCAGTAACTTGGTGTGGCACCATATGCCTCCACATGCTTAGTTGCCTTCCTTCCCAAACAGGGCAACCTCACCCAAAAAGACTGCACACCCACCAAGGCAGAGCACAGACCTGTGACATTGCACCAAATACCCTCTTGAGGAGTAGGAGTTGCAAAGTAAAGTATGCCAGGAGGTACCCTAACAATCAAACACTTGGGAAAACTGTGAGATGATGGTCGAAACAGTGTCCAGTGCTTCACTACAACTGAGCAACCTTCACTATGTGGTACACCAAAGAGGAAAGTCCCAGCTTGCCTGTGCGAGGCACATGAATTCTCTCATTAAATTCTAAGAGGCAAGATCCAGTTGTTTTGTCCTTCACATCTTTAATTCATCCTTGTTACTTGAGTAATTGTCTTGACCCTTGTGGGACAGAGATTATGCCATGGTGATTGAATAATTCAAGTTTCAAGTCTCTCTGTGAAGCTACAAAAGGGATACAGCTGTAAAGGCATTTTTTCAACCACTGTGCTGAGTTCATGCTTTTGGAACTTAATTTGCTGCTTATTTGTCAGTCCTACAGTGTTGCGAGACTCCCCTAGCTTTGGAAGTATTTCCTAACAGAATATAGCTTGAAGTGGGACACGGTATGAATGAGAAAGAGTAAGTTACTTCTTAAATTCAAGATTTTCTATGTAGTTATTTTCTAGAAAATGACACAAGATTAAAAATATATTTTTAAAGATAGTTATGGTGCCTACAAATCCAGACATATGCCATTTATAAAGGAAATAATGAAGCCATTTAAAAAGGAAAAAAAATTTTAAGAGGTGAAATATTTCTGTATTTTCCTCCCTGTATCTGAAAGACTGTTTTCACCTCATTCAGGCAGATGTAGATAAATCACGTGTCTGTTCACTCAGCTCTATTTGACCAGTAAGAGCTTTAAGTGATTTTCTGGACAACTCAAAATGTTCTAGTGGAGATTGGAAGCTGAGAAAAACCAATCACACTTCCTAAGGTAAGTGGAAAAATAACCATAGAAACAAAACAAACAAATATAAACCCCTATGAATAGTATTACTACACGGGGAAGAATCTTGATGAAGTGTGAAGTATGATACAGGGCAGCTTGCTTGGGGTTTTACTGGTATGACTGGTATGCCTCTTAGTTTATTAGCCAGGAGTAAAAATAAAAAAAAACCTCAGAGGTGAACTACAGGGAATTCAAGTCACACTTTAAATATAGTCACTGAAATAAGGATTTAATTTAAAAGTGTTAAAAGTGGCCAGGTTTTAGAAAAACAAATTGGTTTAAGAATCTCTCTAATGAAATTTATCACCTCCTTAATTAGACGCCTAGGCATAGAGTAAACATTTTTTGAAATTCAGTGGATATGTTATTTGACAAACAATATTTTGTATAACTAAATATGTCACCCTATGTCTAATTACCTGGTAAGTCTATATGACAACATGTGACAAGGAAAGGGTTTCCAGCAAATTGTTCAGGGAAGTTAGAGAAAATTAAAACTTTTACAAATACCTACTTATACATGCAGATAAATAGACACACGCAGATATGGTCAAAATTTAAAGCAGTGTCCAAAGAATTTGCGTGTCTCAATTTTTGAAATACACTAAAAATTGACCTAATTTCACAGGATATTTAGTATATTCAAAGTCTCTTTCAGAAGTCTTAGAATGGGCATCCTGAAATGTGCATGACCAGCATAGCGTACCATTTGTTTTTTAATCCTGATAATAATCTACTTGTTTTGCTGAAGTCTCAGTTCAAGGTCAAGCCACAAGTCCAAGAAATAAGCAGTGGAATATTTTAAGAAAAATTAGTATGGAGAGTAAATTATATACATTTCCTGAAGAGAAATTGGTACTTGAAAGGTGGTAGATAAATGCCCTAAAATCCCAAATCAGCAGTAATAAAAACAGATTGAGGACATGTATTGCTATTTCACATTTTCCTCGCTTTTGCAGACTCAGCCTTGACCATTACTATATGTAGCTCTGCATATTTAATCATCTTCCGTCTTTCTTCTGCAATTGCAGCAAAGGCATCACATTTGAAGTAAAAACTTACCCACTGGGAATTGGACCAGAAACTTCTCAAAGACAAAGTGACAAAAATATTCAACCACTACCATTACCTGGAATAAATTCTTTTAAAGTATTTTCAATTTAAGCTGCTGATGGAAAAAAAATCTTGATTATGAAAATTCTCAATTCGTTCTGGTTTGGGTTTTAACAACTTAAAATAAACCAAAATAATCTATTGTTATCTGTTCTGTCAGTATCAATATTAGGTATAGGCACACACTAAGCGTGCTTTAATGGAAGGCTACTAAAACGGCAAATCCCAATCCAGACACGTGCTGCGAGTAAATTTGATCTGGACTGTGCCGTTGTCCTAGCCTGCCTCCAGGAGACATCCTCCTGCCCTCTCATCCAGTAAGCTGTAAATACAGCATACAGTGCCTGGCTACCTGGCAAAAGGAATGAGCAGGATGCTGCTTTCTGCTGAATGAGACCTGACCAAAAAAAAAAAAAAAAACCAACCCAAAAGAATTGATTCACCTTGCCTCGGAAAAATAAGTCTCATTTTTAACGTCCTCTCAAGGGGTAGGTGCCCACCAAACTCAGTGCACTACCCCTGTAGGCTTAGTTGTGCATTGCATTGGAGGTAGATGCCAAAATATTTTCGTAAGTTTGTCTGCCATTGCTGTAGGCCAAATGCAAAATGGTCAAATATTAAAGTTTTCAGCCTTTTCTATCTAGTTCTTAACTTTCTGCCAGCATTAGAGAAAGATGAGAATAAAGATTCCTTTAAAGCAACAGATCATTAAGAGGCACAACAGTTTAGGAGTGTTGTGTAGTCCATAGAAGCCCAGTGAAGGCTGCTCAAGAGAATTCAGAGACATTATGGAAAACACAGCATCTGTCTTAGTGCCCTTTAGGGAAAAAGAAGCTCCTGCAGATATTGCAGCAATATTTAGAGAAATAAAATAGACCTGGACAGTCATTCTTCACAGCATGGGAGAGGTTTAAACAAAAGGGAGATGCAACACATGCTAAATTGGGTAAATTAACCAAACGTGTGCATGCAACAGAAGAAGGAATAAGCAACACTAAAGAAAGTGAAGCTGAAACAGAGAGATCTATGCACTGAGAAAGAATGGTGGGCTTTTTGTGTTGAACAAAGCAGGAAAATTAGAAAACAGAAGCCATTGTGTTCTTGCTGGAATAGAAGGTGTAGAATTGGACATTGTGAGGCTCTATGTTCAAAACTTGTTCAATTAGATTTTTTAGTGTAATAAAAAAGCCTCATCACATAGTCCAAAGGACGAAATCTGATGTCCTTTAAGACCTGACAGTACTGTTGAGATTCAAAGGTAAAGGTTATGTTAGTCAAATCAGATAATGCTGACATCGGGCAAGAATCACAAAAGCCTGACAATTAAGATAAGCAAGTGCTCCATATCCAAATCTCAGTACTAAAATCCCATGAACACAGAAAGAATGGAACTCTTCTAGACATTTGTTGGTAAGAAAGAGACTGGAACTTGCAGTGGGGTAACAGAGAAACTTTTCTGTTTCTTCTCAAGATTTGTGAAATTCTACAAAATATGAATTAATCTATTTCAGATTAAATCAGTTTGCTACCTTCAAAATAAAGCTTGAAATAGAAGACAGTGTGTAAGAAAAGAAATTCTATATTCAATCTGAGATATGTGATTAAATTGCCTCTTCTTTAGGAGTTGTGTCTTTGCTGGAAATATGTTTGTAAAGCAAGCATTACTGGATGGCATCATTATACACAGTCACCTAACTTTTTTCTGTATGTGTGAATAGTTTATTGACTTTTAGGAAATGCTGCATTATTCAGGTATGTGAGGGTTGGGGGCAGGGTTTGAGGTAATTTCTGAGAAGGGATTTTTGGAAAAAAATAAGAATATATTCTCAGACAGTTGTCTAAAAAGAGCCATTTCCTGAAGTTGCTTTCTAGAGACCTGGAATTGGGCTCTGAAATGATAATGCTTTCTTGTGTCATACTGGTGGTGTACTTGGTTTAATGACTGTTTTGTTAGTAGTCTCTGCAGTTCTGGTTTCTCCTCTAGTGGGAAGCCTCTCAGCAACATTCCAGTGCTGACAACTGCTTAGATGACAGAAGAGTCAAATAAAGGCTTTGACTGTAATCAAGATGATTTCATTTTATTTGGGGGAGAGTATTTGTTACCTTACAGAGCAATGCCTGATGACGACAGGCAGAAAAACTGTGTATGCAGGTTTGGAGCAATGAAGGACAACCTTTCAGATCCACTTGCACTCTAAGTACAACCCATTTGAATACACTCTCCTCAATGCCTACGTAAGTCAGTATCCAGTTTGATCTACTGTAACATAGCTGTGGCTGATTCCAACCAGTCTTAAGACTGCAGGATTGTTGCCTTGCTTATGATTATCTCTTCTTTTCCAAAGTCAATTCTTCAATTTCCCTCTTCACCCATGCCTCATCATTTGAAGTTTGTAAGTTTCTAATAGCTATGCACTTTTGCTAAGACAGCCTGACTCTACTAACAATTACTAGACTCCCTCATGGTCTTGGTATTTCCTTACTGGTTCTCAGTTTCTCCATGTCTGGCTGTAACCATCTGAAGTCCTCAAACACCCAATGGACCAACCCCTACTCTCTTCAGTGTTAGCTGGTTTGCCATCCTACTGGTACCAAGGGCTCATCACAATTTTGTGTTGTTCCCAGTTGTCATCTTTTTTGTTTCTCCTTCTTATACTGCAAGACCATAACCAGTTACTGGCTTGATATGTGGGAATCTATATTGTGCATAATAAACTCTACTAAAAGACAAACCCCTTTTACTTTTCCTTAGCCTATCTCTTTATATGGCTTTAAACTCTGTTAGAATATTCGCATATGACATCAACAAAGCATAATTTCCCGACGCACGCTGCTCTGCAGCCATGACCTCCAGGGTGTCAGTTACCATGAAGCATGAACTATCTGGTGTTTTGTGGCTCTCCTATTTGAAAGGTGCATTTGCCACAGCTTCACTGTGCACTTCAGCAGAGCTTTCTAGCCTGCTATTGCTCATATCAGGCTGGGGAGGATCACGCTGCAAGTGATCCAGGAGATCATCTTTGGCCATGTGAAACCGCTTTCCCCTCTTCTCATTTTTGATCACATGCCAAAAGACAGTAATGGCATCTAATCTCCAAAAGTAATGTTTTATTTAAAGAACAACAAACCCAGTCAAACTACAGCAAGATAACTCACTAAATAGGGGAAGCCTCAGAAGCACTGGGTGAGACAGATTAAACAAGATGTTTGGAAACAAATCAACTTCCTAACCACTGTGTCTGTAGTGTTTTTACCTTTTTTTGCAAACTGTGTTATAAGTCTAACCTGCAGCATCTTTTGAGTTCAAGGAAAATTCCAATATCTCTCTCTACAGAATTTCCTCATGACTTTTCAGAAGTGTCTCTCATCTAGTACTCCTAAGACCTAATTTGGGACCACTTGCCTTACTGGTCAGTACACTTTTTTGGAGTCTCCCATTTTCTCTCTGCCACTACCTGCTCCACTCTGTACTCCAGAAAGTTTTCCAGAAACAACCATGCTCATTTGGGCTGTTGTGGGAGTAATCTTCCTCTTTCTTCTGCTTTCCAGGAGAAAAGAATACTTCACAAAGTGTAGTAGCTAAGACAAGGTAAACATAACACTTTCCTGATCCCCTGCAGGACCTTTTTAACACAATATAATATAAATGCATAAATGAGACAGCCCTACCCATCTGTTGCAATATAAAATGCTTAAATTAAATTGAAATAACATAATTGCCTGACACTCTTCTGAAATTTCTGTCTTGAGACTCTGGATCACCTAACACCACACAGTAGCTTTTCTCTTCTGTGCTGTAAAGCTCTCCTACACACGCATGCATGTTTATTCCTTTTCCATCTTGAGTAACCTCGTCGCTGGGACCACGGTTCTGTTTCTCACACATCTCATGCTTTTTGTGGTTTTTTTTTGTGATTGTGTGTGTTGAGCCATTTGTTGTCAGTTTGCCTCCGTTCCATTTCTGGTTTTCATTGACGTTATCCTGTTCTTCACACTGTCACGGCAATCTTCACGTTGATTACTCTCTCGGTGAGCTGGGCCCTCCCTGCCATTTGAAGAACTTCCACTAGAGTCATCTGCCCCCTGTATGAACCTCCCTTTCAGACCAGTTTTTCTGAGATCTTGGGAGCTGCATGTGGATGCCAGAAATCTGACCTCTGCAATGCAAATATTTGCTTCAAGATCTATGTTATACTCACACCTGTGAATGAAGTTGACAGAAACCGTAACTGGCTGGGTACGGCTCTATGTGTTGTTACACGTAATGAAAAACAGGTCATTTAAAAATTAGTCAAATTTAAGTCAAGCTGTTGATTTTAACCCAGTGTGCCTCAAATTCCCATCTGTAAACTGATTGTTGCATAACCTCCTTTCTGAACAGGGCTTTTGTGCAGATAAATGGATTTGTATTTGTGAGGCATTTCAATGGTACAGGAAGGATTGCTATAGTAATGCTCCCAAGGGAAAGGATAATTATTTCTTAGTGCTTAGTTTGTTCAGTGTATACACAGCCCGGGGCCATCCGGTGAAAAGTGAGAAACAAACAGACAAATAAACAAATATTGAATGCCTACTCATTAAATGAGCACTGTCCAGCCTACATACAGAAGGGGCAAGGGTCTCAAGGAAAGCTCAGACAGTGGTTGGTCATGGAACGAAATACGGGATACGCTAATGAAGACAACTAATAATGCTGGGAACTGAACTGAGGCTTTCCAGGACATTGTAACTGTGGCACTTCCTAATGTCAAGAGGCACATCTTAAAACCTGGGTAAAGGTGTTTTAACGTAGGGTTTGTGTAAAATATCAGAAATGTATAAATGGCATGAAGAGGGCTTTTTTTTCTCATGTAGAGTTGGTCTGTTAATAATCCATGATTACACTAATAAAAAAGCATCCCATGGTAGACCATTAAAATAATATTAAAGTAACTTTTTTAATATTGAAATTGAAGTTCATACCTCCTGAAGAAGTTGATTTGCATCAGGAACGGTATGGCTAGCAGGAGTAGGGAAGTGATAGTCCCCCTGTACTCAGCTCTGGTGAGGCCTCACCTCGAGTACTGTGTCCAGTTTTGAGCCCCTCAATATAAGAAGGACATGGAGCTGCTGGAGCGTGTCCAGAGAAGGGCAACAAAACTGGTGAAGGGACTGGAAAAGAAATCTTATGGGGAGCGACTGAGAGAACTGGGACTGTTTAGCCTGGAGAAGAGGAGGCTGAAGGGAGACCTGATCGCTCTCTACAACTACTTGAAAGGAGGTTGTAGTGAGGAGGGTGTCGGTCTCTTGTCCCAAATAGCTAGCGACAGGACGAGAGGGAATGGACTCAAGTTGCGTCAGGGCAGGTTCAGATTGGATATTAGGAAGAACTTCTTCATGGAAAGAGTAGTGAGGCATTGGAACAGGCTCCCCAGAGAGGTGGTTGAATCGTCATCCCTGGAGATCTTCAAAAAACGCATAGATGTGGCGCTCCAGGACATGGTCTAGTAGGCGTGGTGGTATTAGGTTGACGGTTGGACTTGATGATCTCAGAGGTCCTTTCCAACCTTAGTGATTCTATGATTCTATGATTCTATGAAGCTGTATTGTCGTTTTGACAGTGACTAGTTCTGGCTTCCCCCTGCTCTACCATCCATCTGTTTATGAGAATTAATCAAATTTGTATAATCAAATTGTACATATTATGGTGTTTGGGTTATTATTATGTGTAGCAATTGCTAGCATATATAAACTTGTAAACAGAAGATATTGTATTTTGATATATAAATGAGACCAAAAACACATGATCAATTAATTACATCCCTACTAAGCTCCATAAAATTTAAAGGAAGAACAAACCACTTTTATTAACTGTTTGCTCAGAAATAGTAATTAGAATTTTAATGTGGCCTAGAATACTCTATTATTTCTCACCATTACCTTCCAACTTTCTAAATTAATTATTTTATAAAACACTTTAAAAACTTTCCAAACAGATTTTAAGAGTCTCTGTGGAAAAAGGAAAGCATTTAAGGCCTCTGGCAACCATCCTTAGTCTCTGAAGAGCTGGGTGACATTTTCTGTCTTAATTTTAATCTGTATTAATAGGAAACAACTTTAAATCCTTTTGTCAGGTTGGCATGTACATTCTGAATCAATTTAACAACCTGGACCAGAAAATTCTGTATCGAGATCTAAAGCTACATGAGATATTCTACTAGATTACACTTGACTAGAAAGCAGATAAATTTCATGGTTCATTTGCAGCTATTACCGATAAAATTATTTGAATAGGAATAGGAATACAACTAAATTAAGCTGGTTTTGGTCCATTATGATAGCTGTTCAAGTGTTGGGAAATTCTGTTATTTTCATATTTGGAGGCAACAATGTACATTTTGAATCAAATGGTTTGGACACATGATTACTAAATATGCTAACTGACTATTTAGTAGGAGCAACTTGTAGGGAATCCCATTCGGAAGATCTCGCATTGTACGGTTAGCTTAGACACACCCCTATGGCTTGCACAGAGCCCCACAGTGGCCACGCCCCATAAAGGGAGTATAAAAACCTGTGATGCAGTTTAATAAACGCCATTTTGCTCATCCATCATATTGATGTCGTGATCACTTGGCCCCAACGTGAGAGTCCTCAGGGGTGAGGACTCCAGGACCAGTAGTTGAAGTCCCCTGCTGCAGCTCCAAGAACACGGAAAGCAACACAACTGTGATGAAAGACTAATTTATAGGCATTCTAATGTTGTCCACAAAATATCAAAATAAGCTTTCCAAACTGAGGTAATTGCTTAGAATTAGGGAACCATTCCTTCTCTTTGTAAAAAATATAATAATAAAGTATAGTATTAATCTATTTGCCAACTCATCTGTGCTTTGCCAGTATGCCAGTAAATGTCAGCAACTGTATAACTCAAGTAAAACTCAGGCAAATCCATACACAGAGAGAAAAAAAGATTTATGATCAAGAGTTTGTTCTTCATTGAGAGATATAAACAAAATTTGTATAGACTTTTTTTTCGAACAAGTCAGATGAATTAAAAGACTTAGAAGACAGAAAAAGGATAAAGCTACATAGTCATTGTCATATATAGGAAATGGAATTCAAGCAAAAAAATGTACTAGCATTCTGTAGCGTAAATTGTTACAGCTCAGCTGGGAAGTCAGAAAGTTTTGGTGTGTACAAATTTTATTTCTGGGGCTGATTTTTGTCCATACTGTTGTTGAAATACAGTCAGGACAGAACTAGCCATATAATTATCTAGAACTTTAGCAGCAGGCAACCATGACAAATTATTATAAAGAGTTTTGCAATTATACTCCTCCTTACACCCAGAATATGATAGCAAAGAAAACAAAAACACCTCTGAGTGGAAAGGTGAAAATTAATGAAATCTAGTTTGTCAAAAGTGTGAAAATTTGTCTCAAGAGAAACACAGAAGTTATAATGTACTGCATCCTTGTTCAGGCAAGGAACTGTGAGTTTGTAAAGACAAATGCAAGGATGAAATGTACTGCTCACATCTACACAGTGTGAATATTCACCCTGCATTCCCTAATCTCCCCAGGCGCACTCTGAGCTGATGTAAATCTGCATAGCTCTTTGTTGACTCCAAGTTCTCCTCATTAGATACTCCAGAATCCTCATCAGAAATTGCCAGTGTGATTCCCAGAGCAATAGGCAGTGCTATGGGCATCCTTTTTTATAGGCACTTGCAGTGAAATTTATCCTGTGTAAACATCCACCACACACTCCTTCACGGTGTTCAGTGCCTGTCTGGGGCCTTGGAAGCAAAAAGGATGAGCCAAAACAGCAATATGCACAAAAAAAAAGTGTCTTTTTCTGTAAGTGGGTGTCGAAAGCTGTGAAGAAGGTAAGCCAGGAACAAAATGTAAGGATCAGCTGTGAGGACTGTAGATATTGGTTGGAAAGAGTGGATTATGCTTCCCGAAGTCCTCAGTGCTTTCATGCAGATGGAGCAGATTTCACCCAAGGGGAGAAGCCATTGCAATGCATGGTTTTCCAAAGAGTATGCATCAGCTTCCTATTTGCAAGCTAAATATTGCTTATCAATTATTAATATTCAGGGAAAGGTGACTACAGTCTATCTGTGATGCTATAGTGAAATTAGATGAGACCTCTAAAAGCACTTAGAATAAATAATGGATGATTAACATGTCATAGAAATCAGTGTATCATGTTATTTTCATTTGTTTGCTTTTTCTTCTTTTTCTTTCCTTATTCTTAGTTTTTATCCTTACTCATTTTGATAATACTGTTCGACTCAATTATCTTATGTATTAGGGGTAACTTCTTTTATTTATTGGCTAGGGTAGAGTTCAGTACAGAAGTTAATAAGAAAATTGCTAAGTGCTGTAATGCTGTATCATTCTATTGCTGACATTTAAAAGCTAAAGAGCTGTATGTTACATCTGCCTTTTCCTTATAGCTACCTGACATTGGTCAGTGAATAAAAACGTGTGCAATAAATCTATTCACTTAATGAAATACCTACTAATAAAGATTGAACTACCATTTAATAAAATTTTATCTACTTAAGAACAGGGTGATAATAATAACAACAATAATGAATAATTGCATTCAACCACTCAGAAGAGGTTTATGACCTGTTCTGTAAAATAGATGTATTTTTAACACTATATTGTATTGAAGTTTTCTCATTTCATAGACCTGACTTTCCCTCTTGCTTGTCTTCTGTCTTACCAGCCCTACCAGCCATAGCTGGTGGTCAATTTGCTCTCTTCTACAACGAAATCCATACGTGACAACCCTGAAAGAAGAACACGCAGTTACCTAATCACATAAGTGCCTTCCCAGCAACAAGCAGAGCCCTGGCAACAGTACACTACAGAACATCACGGGGTCTGTAGATAGCTTCCAAAATATCCATGTAGTTTGCTATTACAGGTATACAGGCCTAGATTCTAACAGTAAAAACGGTCTGCTGACATACAGTTATATCTCTGAGGCTTTAGGATTTAAGATTTCTCTCTATTAAAGCATCTCAGGTGCTTGATTTTATTGGCTGCAGGCTGCAGGTAACTTGCAGTCACAAGTTCTGATGCATATACTGTTCCATTCACAATCTTACAAAGCATCTCGCAGGAGATACCATCCAGCTGATGAACTTGGCCATGGAAGAAAATGAAAGTGTTCAGCTTCTGAATTACCTTCCTCATGGGGTTCTGTGATAATATTTTGTAATTAATTTTCTTTCAGCTAAACATTTCCTACTAAAAGATGTAGATAACAAAATGTAGATATATTGGTGGATTATTTTTATCATATATATTTGTTTTAAAATGTGGAGGGGGAAAAAAAATCTGTTTTGTCATAGAAATATTGCATGAAATTGGAATAAAAAATTCAAAGCCTGTGCCTATCCTCAGTCATTAACAACATTAACTTTTCTGAGTGTTGGTAGAATTTTTATCCTTTATTTCACGAGTCTGTTTTCTATAGATCTGTTCCAACAGTGCAGGGGAAGATGTTTGATTTCCTCATGATGCTGTCCCCTGTTAGGGGAGTTGTTTGTTTGTTTCTTATTGGCAAGATGCAAACAGGGGAGGAGTTTCTTGGAAGAAGAGGATCAAGATTCAGGCATCACACAGGAACTGCTTTTGCACATCTTTTCATTGTCTGTGCACTCTATTAGATGTTCAAGCTGAGTTAGTGCCCAAGTTTAGCAGTGTCCATGAAACAAATCTATTCCAATCCAGCTTTAATCCCACTCCCAACAGATATCTGTGTTGATTGAGAGAATCAATTTCATTTATATATGAAGTGTGTTTATGCATCAATATAATATTTTTGTAGGCACAGTTGCAAAATTTAAAATAAATTTGTCTAAAACGTACCTTAGATAATGAAGCATATGAAAAATCTGCACGACCTTTTAAACTAAAAAATGTTGTAAAAATATGAAGTTAACACGAATCAGATGATTGATATGTAAACCAGTTTAAATGCTATAAAGTCCAGGTCCAGCTTTCTAGCTTCATTCAGCTGAGAAATAAGCAAAACTATACAGGTGTGCTCTAGCTTCTTTCAGTGACACAGAAACTAGGACAGGATTTGACATTTGCCTTTATAGTTCTCCACCAACACGCAGTGAATGGTTCATAACTTGGAAACTTTGGACGATGTAGCCCAGAGCACCACTCCTGGCTTGAGATCCATTTGTGGATACAAATCTTCACGAGACGTATTCAAAATCCTTACTAGTATAAAGATGCAATGGTATGTGAAGTTCCCATTTCATAAGGCCAGACTTGATAAAAAAAGCACCTATCTCAACATCAATTGGCACTTTGCTGGACAAAAGCCAGCATACAAACTTTCTGTGCTGGTCCGAACAATATCAAAGTTCAATTTGTTTCTTTCAGATTTGTATTTTGGTTAGGCAAGAAAGGGGTGGCATATAACAGGACACAAATTAAAAAAAAAAGGAAGCATATCTGAACTGGATTTTTTACAAGCATGTCCTATAGCTTCCAGTCTTTGCACCAAACTGTCATTTCTGTTTATCTGGCTCCTACAAGTCTTTACATTTAAAAATCCATTGTTTCTAGGATGTTCCTCATGCACAGTTGCAGATCACTTCTCTGATTAGTTTAGCTTAGGAAGAAGTTAATTAAAGCGGGCATATGAATGAAGTGTGCTGGGCTGTTTCATTTTAGGCAGACAATCTGCAGGTGTTTATGCCTCATTTGCAATCCTGTTTGAACAACACTGAGTTTGGTTTGTTTTGTCCTTCATGACTTCTAACATTAACTTGCTTTGTGGAAGATTTATGTTAAATTGGGATAGTCAGGCTTTAGATCTTTATAAAGACTCCTCACAGTAAAAGCCCTTATTTTCAGTTTTTTGGGTGCCATCCTGATAGGTTTTCCTGTTCTCAGCACATCCCAGCTCCAAATTTATGTACACAGGCAATTCTTTCTTTAAAGGATCTTAGCAAATTCATTGATAACATCTGTGTCTTTATTAACTATTTCTTTTCAAAATTGTTAATTGTTTGCTTTTTTCTTCTACAAGATTACTACCACTTGATAATGTTATGATCTTACATAGATAGTATATCTAATTGTCATTTGCAACAAGGCCTCTTTTATCTCTTCTCTAAAGAGACTTTAGAATGGATGCAGGCATTAATAATTCAGAATTTTAGGCCTCTCTACTTTGCCAGAATGAAATAAAAACTGCCTTTGAATTCAGGAAGAGGAGGTTACCTTAAGGTATATGGTCATTTCTCATCCAGATGTATTTTAAATTTTTTAAATAGATTTATTATTAACTCCTTAAAGAAGAGAAGGAATGAGTATGATGTAAAGAATGAATTATCATAATTAATATTATTTCAAGTTTGGAAGATTTCACAAGGTTGTAAATCTCCAACAAGATGTTAGACCTTCACCTTCCCAAATTTCAGCTACATTGACTTAACTTAGAAACATTTTTGCAAGTCAGCATGATCTTTCAGCACAAAAGGAATTATATTTATCATAGTTACCACTATATTTTTTTAAAACACCTCATGAGCACAGACTGATACTAATTAATCCTTACATTACCCAAAGGGAGAATGATAACTATGATTTCCATCTTTAAAATGAGGAACTTGATTGTATTTTCATTTATGCTAGCGTAAATCATGAAGCCTTCTACTGAAGTGAATGGAATTACACTGCTGGGAAATCAACATGAAATGGGTATCAGATATGAGAAAAATTTTATAAAAGGGCTAAGTGTTTTCCTAAATGAAAGAGTCAGCTTCAAAGCTATCCAGAAAAGTTAATGATTCCTGCTTCTTTAGCCTAATACTTTGACTATTACAAAGCATTGTCTTGCAGTTAACAATTTGAGGGTTTTGAGATTGTTAGCATGGCATTTAATTGCAGCCAAGAGGGATTGTTGTTCTGCAATAATTTTATTATCTTAGTAGTTCACATCAGCCCATATTTTTACTTACATATTTCTCAGGAAGTGTAAGGCACTACTAAGAATGTTTGCAAGCAATACGTGTATCATGGACGATAGGTAGTTTGGTTATTTCACAGTGTAAACTACAGGTTAAATTCTTCATGAGTAATAATCATCATCATCATCATTAATATAAATCAGAGACAAAGGTTTGGAAGGAACAGCATTTCTGTTTTTTCTTTAATTGGCAAACTAAGAGGACTCAGAACAGCATATTTTCCAAAGACGTTTGACAGTAGTAGATACCAATGTTTTTTTGGGGGAGTGACATTCTCTTCTAGTGAACTTTGATATTCACTTTTTTAACAACTAATTTGTTTTCTAATTAAGACAACACAATGGAGAAAGCTTATAACTAAAGTTAAGCTGAATTAGGTGGAGGAGTAGATCCATGAAAAATATTATACACAGATAATACTTCATCTGTACAATCCACTGTGGAGATTTATACAAGTATCTTGGGAGAGCAAACACAAAAAATAAAGTATATATATAGCCCATGTTAAAATATACAAAGTCAAGACTGCTGCTGTTTGGAATTCTGGTAAATTCTAGCACCAATTGCTGATGTGGCCTTGAACAAAACACATGTCCTTAAACTGAGCACAGAAATCTGTATTTCAGTTGCCTAAAATGATGACTATAGACTTTCAGAAGTGTTGAATATTTACAGGATGCTGAATTCAAGAATGATCCTGAACCATTATCTAAGGGTACACTTCAAATACATGCTCGTGGTGCCTGATTCCTTCTTTGGTGTTCTGGTGAGGAGAAACAACAGGTCAATTTTATGTATCATGAACTGTCATAGCACACATAATGACGCAGCTTTAATGCAAATTTGGAAAGAGAAGACACAAAGAGGAAAATTTCTGTGTAAGACGTATTAAAGCCTAAGTAGCACACCATAGCACACAGGGCATGAAGGAAGCAGGAGGAGTTTAAATAGAATTAGTACTAATACTCTATTTATTAGCTCTTTGAGAGTGTTGAAGGTTCAACATGATAAAGCACTACTCGCATTTCTAACAGGACTAGTCTGTCCCTGACTGTAATTTGTAGCAGAGGCACAATAACCTTTATATATATCTACTTTTCGTTTACAGCAGGAACTCCACTTAATCCATAAGCAGCATCAGATATATAACGAGTGGAAAAGGAGAGGGCAGTAAATGCCTCAGCCCAGTCCCATGGATCCCATGGCAGAATACTTGCAAGTGCCTCCTGTCTCTTTGCACTGAAGGATAATTTTAATGATTTATGCTTCATTAAATATGCAGTAATAAATAGAACAGTATATTAAATGGTTAGATTATTAACAACCACCACTTCACTGACAAAAGACAAAGCAGTGCAAGCATATATTTTTTCTTTACATTAAGCTTCTCAAGGCCAAGGTGCATACTGCATTGGATGTAACCAATATCCATTCTCTCCAGTATTGTGTTTGCAACAGTTTTCAGTAGCAGCTGTCTCGCTAGAAACTTCCAGAAATTATGCTGCAGTCAGTTTTTACTTTCAGAGAAGTTTCCTTCCCGCTCCCAACACACAGGCTGTCATACGCTCTGTAATATGTCTGGTTTTATCCCCTGCAAGTTTCAGTTTCTCTTAATTTGAAAAGGAGCAATGCAAAATTAGGAGATACATGTATGCTTGTGGTTTGGGAAATGTTATACTGCAGTCAGGTTCATATGTACATTCAATATAAACTCTTGGTGCACTTTTTACCCTATTTATCATCTAATGAAATTTTCTTCTCTCAAAAATACACCATTTTTTTCCCTGGATACAATTCATTACAGACTATCAGATCTTTTCTGATATTTGTTGATATGTTTTCCATAGCAGTCATTTTAGAGGGAAAAGAGAAAGTAGCTGATACAAAAGAGCTGAAGGCTAGTTCCCATGATAGCATCCCTACCCATGTTATGGGAAACACCAATGAAGAATCAGAGTCAAGATGAAGTCAGATGATTCAAGCCTACATGAACTGTTCACCTGGATATTCACCTGACCACCTATTACCTAGTTCATCCATAGGTTTTGTCTTCAAGACTTCCTTCATTAGGTTGAAAACAGATAAATGGTATATGCAGGAGCTCTGCAGCTGGAGATCTCGGCACAAAGGGCAGCAGGGAGCCCTGGAACCCTGCTCTTCTTCCCATTAGGCAACAAGAAGTCATAAGCCATAGTTTGGGAAACGAAGTTCTTATCACTGAAGTAGTCTGATGTGCTGTTGAGAATATGGTTTGTCTCCAACAGTGTGTGGTTTGCTTGGTTTTGCTGCTACAGTTATTAATCTTAGAGCAGAAAGAAAGGAGGCAATTTAAAGACAGCCTTTTAGGACAGAACTAAGTCATGTTGTCTGTGGTTTCCACGTAGGGAATTCTCGGCCTAACAGATCACTGCGCTTTCCAAGAGGGTGAGAAACATTCACCTTCTGAATATACTTTCTTTCCCCGATGTACTTTGCAGTAAATGTATTCCTTGTAGTGGTATTTCTGCTACTTTTAGATGTGCCAAGTTAACTGTAAGCCTCACATAGCTGAATCTTTTCATCCGTGCTTTTTGTCAACACCTCTGGCAAAATCCCCAGCCGATGTGACCTGGCCTATCTCCATGAAAGTCAATGGACACCAGCTGAGAATCTGGCGCTCTCAGTGGTTTTGACTGCATGTGCAAAATCATTGACCCGATGGAGACAACTGGAATTCAACCACTGATATCAATGGAATTTTTTTCTGGATTCTTCAGCAACAAGGTAGAAAACAAACTAGAAATTTCTCTTGGCTTTCACCTTTAGGGAAAATATTTTGAAATAATCAGGACAGCTGTAGACCTTTGCTGCTGTAGTTGTCCGCAGACTCAGGGTATGATACACCAACTACGTGAAGAGTATTTACACGCTTGAGTAAACATGGCCTTGACTGGGTTCCTCAGCTACACTAAATATCTGAACATGTTCATCAGACACCTGAGCACAAAAATGCAAAATGGTTATTACCATTAGAAAAGCCTTATGGAGAGTATCACAGAAAACTAGGCACATGATATACTTCTCTGTGATGTCTCTTACAGCTCTTTTACCCATCAGACACGAGATGCAAAGAGCTGATGAACTGGTGATGCGTGATTCAAACCTGAGTGTATGGCAGCTGTTCACAGTGTCTGCCTGTGCTACCAAATCAAATACTTTTTCCCAGGGAGACCAGCTGGCTGCTTCTGTACTGTTCAAAGGCCTGCCTAGTCGAAGGCTTGCCTCCACACTGCAGATCTCTTGCGATCCAGAACAAGGTGCACACAAGCTGCCCTGAACATGTTAACTCTGAGAAGCATTTGGGGGACTGCTCAGTTGACCAGGGGCAAAACAGTGCCAAGGCTTTAGAAATTCAGCAATATTCACTGCAATTCAGTGCTCAGGAACTCCTGAATTTGCTGGTGTAATCAAAGCCTGAGGTTTCAAGCCCACCAGAGCTAAAATAGGGGGAAGTCACATGTGGTCACCAATGTGAAGGCAGAGCAAGTCTCTTTGAAAACATGCATGCTTCTGAGCTTTTCTATCTGTGAACAAGTTTAAGCGCTCAAAAATCATATGCTTGGCTTAGATACTATGAAGGCTTGGGGAATCCTTTTTTTTTTTTTTCTTTAATCCTTTAATCCACAACATTCATTCTTAGTCTTTTTAATAAGCTAAAATAACATAATATTTCTGTCTTTATTGTCATCATGAATGCACTTGGTGCCCAGAGTAAACTGAGGGTGTGGAAATCTTCTGGTTTCTTGGTGGCTTTCACAATCTACTGATACATTAGCTGCATGTTTTTTTGTTATGAGTACTCGAAACAGGTCTGCAAGTGATTTTTAAAGGGCTAGTAGAGAAAAAGGCAATTATCTTATGCCCTTTAAAAGAAAATATCTAAGAAACTTTCACCTTTAAAATTACTACTTCATGTGTTCAGCCTTCTCCGGACACTTTAAAGTCAAATGCCCTCATTAGTCAGTTTATTGGTGTATGGCTATTGGAAAACAGCTTTTGAAAAGGTGGTGTTATTCCCAGACCTTGACTTGACAAAGGTTGAATAATACTGGCTCTAGTTCTAAAGAAACAAAATAGCTTCTGGGCTGGATCTTTGTAAGCATCTGAAAATTGTATTGGATGTTTGTAAAGAAACGTCTCTGAAAGCCTTTCATTTTTAACCTTTTCTTTTTTCCTTTTTTTTTGGGGGGAGGGGTTGGTTTTGGTTTGTGGGATTTTGTTGGGGTTTTTTTTAAGATACACATGCAGGTTCTTTCAGGAGCAGGGACATTTAATCCTACAGAGGGTTTTTTTCCCCGTTATTTACTTGACTTCAGCATTTTCCCAAGAACCAAGGTATTTTCAAGATTTTTTATTTTGAATGAGAAAAAAACTAGTGTCAGCATCAATAAATCAACAACCAGGAAGAGTCACTTCCTATCAGGGTTTCAAAAGTGCTTCATGGTTTTCCAATCTCCTGTCTGTACTAATCATCTCTGATGTTTCACATATGCATGGTATATGATGACAGGTTTTAAAACACAACTGAGGAAAGAAGGAAGGAAGGAAGGAAGGAAGGAAGGAAGGAAGGAAGGAAGGAAGGAAGGAAGGAAGGAAGGAAGGAAGGAAGGAAAGGACATAGGAAGATA
>VWZZ01003950.1:0-78856 GCA_013399095.1 Psophia crepitans | reverse complement strand
GAGGAAGGAAGGAAGGAAGGAAGGAAGGAAGGAAGGAAGGAAGGAAGGAAGGAAGGAGAAGGTAAAAGGGCAGGAGGACAGGCTGAACTATCTAACTACATATGATGGTAGTATCTCTTTCTCAGAGATCAATTAATGGCAGGCACAGCCCAGCAGTGGAAAGCCAGACACATATATGAACAAAATGAGGGAGGAAGCTACCTCTATTTTCTGCATATAAGGGTATACGTGTGAGTATTTGCATGAATACATAAAATGGGCAGCAGGAGTTGATATGTCAGTGTTGTAACTTGTATTCAGATCAATATGCAAATGAAAAATGATCAAACCTAATAGATCGTACTGGCTTAGTATGGTGCATGCTAGAAGACTGCTCCAAATACTGCTGCCATCTGAAATACAGTTGCTCAAAACTGCTGTCATTTCAGTAGGAGGGGGAAGTGGTATTATGCCAAGTTTTCCTAACTGCTCATAAAATCATATGAAGTTCATCTTCATTTCACTAGTTAATTAACCTTTTATATATTATTAGAATTTGGTTTGGGTTTTCTGTTTACAGAATTAAATATTTTTCTTAACAGGTTTCCAGCTTGGTATGCATTTAATTTTCAGTCTTGCGGGGATGTGGCAATCTAGCAACCATTTTCATTTTCTCTTTCCCTTTCATTGCAGTCAGTATTGCTTTAATCAAGCATTCACATCCTAGTTGCTCTCTCTTTCCAACATATTTTGATTTTCATTTCAGAAAGATTTAAGAATAATTTGTATAACTTGGTGTTTTTCTTGATGCTTGAATAGGAAGACTGTGGGAATACATCAGTTTTAAAAAGGTAAGTTCTAACTGAAGATTTTTAGGGAAAGCTTGAAAATGGGAAGTTGAAGACTTGAAAACCGGAAGGCAAAAAGCATTATTCTCTTTACGAGTGTTGAAATTTCGTGACTTCAGGTTGGCAAAGGGGTCGGTTGCTGTCTATCAGATGCTTGAAGTTGCTAAAACTGCCGTTCTTCCACAACTTCATCACCTCATGCTGTCATTAAAAATGCTCATCAATTCCCACAAAATATTTTCCTTTAGGGACATTTGCTGAGTTTTATAACACTTGATATGAACCCAGGCACGTGCGTAGGACCTCCTCAGGATGAGGTTTCTGTTAGAAACTCACCAAGTTTCCCTCTGCCCTGTCTGTTTGCAGCCATCCAGCTAAACAGTGACAGAGCTGGGAGTGCCAAGGAGTGACCAGATGAAAAATCCCTCTGAAGCCAGAGCATGGTGTTGAAGAGGGGAGCAGTGAGAAGCCCTGCAGCCAGTCTGCCTCCCCAAGTGCACTGGCACAGATTTGAAGCACGGATCCAACCCCAGGACCTGGGAAATTCTTCTGAGGGCCAGCCACCCTTTGGAAAACCCATCTGAATCACCAGCTTGTTTGCACTGTATCACCTCCAGCAGGACGTCTAGTGGTTATTGCCCAGCCTCAAGTCCCTGTAGGAAAAGTCATCTTGCAGAACACTTTCTCCACAGTCTTAACAACCGTACATCATGTTTATAGAGTATTAATGTCACCACTTACCTTAAGACACTTTCTGAGGAATTTATGTCTTGATGCCATGGACTGCTCAGTTAAAACTATACACAAAGCTGTCTTCAGGTGAGGTAAATTGGTGTGGCCCTGCTGGGTTCTGCAGGGCCGAGTCAATTCCAGTTCTAGTCGTGCTAGTAGTAATTTTAAATCAGTTTGGATTGTTTAGCAAACTATAATTAATATCATTCAGATGCCATAGTATTAAAAGAGAGGTAGAGAGAAAGCCAGAGAAAGAAATAGAGAAACATATTTTCATGTAATATATACACCAGTTCCCCAAAAGGTTTCTTTTATAGTGGTGTCACTTGGAGTGATGAACACCAGGAGCTACTCTACTCAGGTCACACCAAAATAAAACTGGTGGACGAAAAGAATTGAGGTAATATGTGAAGATGTAGAAATAACATCTATGAGCATTTTAATGGTGCTCTGTGACTGCCAAGGAGGTAATATATGAAAAGCAGTTTTAATATAATGCAGAAGGTTAGAAGTGATAAAAAAAAATCGGTTGGGATTTTGCCACTGGCCTCCATGGGAAAAGGATCAAGGCTTCAGAGAGCTATTTTGTTGGCATTTAACTTTTAACAGCTGAGACAAATTTATTATTCACATGCATTACAACACCAGTTTTGAAACACGAGGGAACAGCACAGGAGAGGAAGTACTTGGTTTTTGCGGGACACAATAAGAAGTGTTATACAGATAATTGTAGCATATGACATGACTGAAACATATAGCTGTTCTAGTATGTCATAATTTTTCACTTCTTAAAAGAAGTGTTGAACCTGATGAGGAACAGCTTGCATTGGGTCCCACTGATTTAATTTGTACATACTGTAATTTACTAGGCTGCAGTAAAAACAGTCATTTTGTGAGGCTATCATAAGCTCATTAGAAGCGTACTGAGAAAGCTTAATGGCTTACAACCCACAGCTTCATGCATCCATTTTACAGAGATCCCTTCCCAACAGAGCCTGCCGCATGGTGTTCTATGCTGCTGGCAGTACAGTAGTTTTCACACACGCCCCAGAAAATTAGAGGTATTTGTGAATAACAAGATTAAAGACAGAGCCAACATTTCAGGAGTACTTGGAGTGCTGCTGGGACAGGGAAAATCTCATGTATTGTTAACCATGGTGAGGCTGGTTAGCTGTTAAGTACTGTATAGTGTAACTAATCAAAAGCTCTAACATCCCAGACAATGGAACAGAAATAATTACTCTCCCAGAGCTACTATTGTTTCATGCTCAGCCTTCTCTGGACTAATAAAGGGTTTAAATTTAAATTCTGTTAAGAAAACATCAGTATTACAAAGAACTACAGCATTCAGTTGCTCTGAACACAGCATCAGGTAAACTACATAATGGATTTAAACATAATGGGCCAATGGAGAGTGAAGTACAAACAAACTCCTTTTCCATCTCCTTCTCCGTTTGCTCTCTTTATTAGCCTCTAATGCTTTAGGATACAAAATAATAAGGGCATTTTGCCAAAAAAAGAAAAAAAAAAGGAAAAAGGAGAGAGAAAATGCATGGAGTATTATGCATTCAATTAACCGAGCTTACAGATGGGAAGATTTTTAGCATCAAGTGGGCTGATGCAATGAGCTAGTCCCTCAGCTGGTAAAAAAAATAATCAGGAGAACTCTGTTCTTATCAGTGGGGCTGCTCCAATTTGATACCAGCTAATATTAAGATTCATATTAAGAAGTTTTTGTCTGTCATTTCTTCCTGAGGAGCAGAGCATGCTATTCCTGCAAGACACTAAGCACTATGGCTCATCTCCAGGAAAGCACTTGAAACACATGCATGCTCTCACAGCAGTTAGTAGGCCTCCTCATCCTGTGTAAAACAAGATGTTTTGCTGGACAGGACCAACAGCTCTCAGTGCTCAACAGGCTTGAGCATGTGGCTGCCTCCATTTACACATCATGGCTGTGTGAGCTGAGTTATCCCTATAAGAATAAGCTAATAACTTGCCAGTTATCTTGCTGTCTTGTGAAGGTACTCAAATGAAAAATAAACTTTTAAAAAAGCAAAAAAAAGTCATTATGGGTATACAACCTTAACATTACAATAAAGAACATATATTATCTTTTTCCAGAAATAAGATTCCTTTAGTCTTTCATACACTATTCTCTAACAGTGCTGATGCTTCTTATCTGCATAATGGAGTGCTGAATGGCAGGTTGATTCTTTCGAGCAGCTGACTGAAAATTCAAGGGTACTGAGCCAAAAGGAAGGCTCCTGGGGCACAAAAGCTGGACCACAGCAGTAAGACAGAGACTTGAATGAGTCTACTACACCAGTATTTGCATGCTGGGGGGACAGAAATTAAAACACACATCGGCATATTAATGCCTAAGTTGACTCTTTTTTTTTGAGATGCCAGTTTCAAGTTTACTTGAATGCAAGTTTATCTTGCTTTATCTTCAGTGAAGCTGAGCTGGTAGGTGATCAACACCCACAAAATCTGTTCGCCCTACCTTTATCAGAACTCAGAAGATATCTTTGCATTTTTGATCTTATTCTACAAAAACTGCCTCCAAAATACAGTGCTTCTGGGAACGGCTAGACTTGAAAATGCTGACTGCTTGCACTACAGTCAGTTTTGTTAGAACCATTACTTTTCAGATGAGATTAATATTATTCAGTTGCAAATGAAAAAAAATAAGTTGGTACAGCATTTTTATTGTAGCTCTGAGTGTATGCTATGGTTATAGTAAAAAGATCACATTCAGCATAAAAAGCCTATTATTCATTTACTTCCTGTCCACCACATTGAAAATGTCTTTGTGGTATTAAGTTCAACCTATTTGTGATGTGAATTGAAGGACTCATCTAACCTTGGAGGTCAGGGGAAGTAATAAATAATTTCCTGGATCAGATCCTGTTGCATACTTGTATGTTATAATATGAATGTCTTTTCATCAAAAAAAAAAAAAAAGAAAGAAAAGGAAAGTAACTGGGGTTTTCTGAGGTTGTCATCTTTGGTTTTGTGCCAGCTGCTTCTTTATCAGTTTTACTAAGAAATAACTACGCCCTACTTTAAACAACAGCTCCCTAAAATTTGTCATAGACTGTGTTTGGGGCTCAATGGAGAAGCTTGTTAGGTGAGGGTCCTTGGCCTGGAGAATCTCAGAGAGAACGTGGGAGAAACAAAAGATCTGGTCCTAAGATCTGAGAGTCTTAAAATTAATTAACTTTTCTGTCAGTTGCTCCATTTCACTTCTTTCTGAGGCACTTCATGAAAAAAAAAAGGAAAAAAAAGTGTGTTTGTGTGTGCACACCTTGTGTTTTTAATAAATATGAGAAATCCAGTTAAATTCCATGTAAGAACTTGCACACAGATTTTTACCAGTGCAGTAATGGGCATTTTACCATCATGTATTTCTTCTTTTTAGAATGCATTTGACCATTCTCTGACCCAAGACAATCCTTGACTGGTCTTTATGCATGTACTCATCGGGCACGCCTGTGCATGGCATATTCAAACAACTATTTCACACAAAAAACATGAATTACAGACACATAAAATTTTTGTGAACTGGGCTGTAAAATTTCTGATGCAGTATTCTCTATCTAACTTGACAGCTGGTATCTGATCTGAAAATAGTGTATTTTTCCTCAAATGCTAGTCATTCTGTTACTTTGCATTGCATAGATATGAGCAAAACTATGGATAAGAAATAACCTGGAAAAAAGAAAGTAGTCTTCTAGAGTAATGGTAATCTTGTGCCACTTTGGCATGAGCATACCCCAAGTCCACGATTTGGCAAATGTGTTTGCACTACTGAGTGTGCTTAGCAATCCTCTAGATCAGAGACAAACATCCTGGGCCCAACCTTTATTCTTTAAAAATAAATCCTTCTGTGAATAGTATTCCTAAATGAAAGCTTGAGCATTGAGTCTAAAGTGTGTATCCTGAGGGATGGTCATTAAAGAATATGTTCCGCAGCACTCCAGAGAGGATGAGCTGGAATAAGAAATCTAAGGAGCACATGGTCTTGAGAGACAAGTGTCAGAGGCGAGAGCTGAAGCGTGCGGTCACTGCTTTCCCTGCTGTGACAACAGGCCTGATGCAGTTTTGAATTGCATCCCCGTGCCAACCCAAGCTCTGCTGCTGCGTTTCGGGTGTGCGCATTGGTGTGGAGGCTCAATTTTACTGGAGCCAAGAGGGTTCCCACACTCTCGACACAGCACCTGCCGATTACGGCAGATCTAGAAGGGAGAGTACGTGGTAGTTTGTAACATCTACCTGGAGAGATGTTTTCCTAGGGTAGTGTTTTCCTGTAAGAGATCACAGGTACTCCATCTTTTTGAATTACAGTGGTAGAATGGAGAGCTGATGACAGGCTGAATTAGCGTGGTGCTCACCAACAATTTCTGTAGTTCGGGAGGTTGTCAGAGAGATACCACTAGCCCAATGTAGGATGCTGGCTGCAGTTGCTCTGGAGTGACAAATAATAGGTGATTTTCTTACATATCTTTCTTACAGTTGGGTACAGTGATATAGAGACCGGCCTCAAAGGGAATTTGATTTGGATCATCATAATTAGTAATGCTGTTGTGCTGTCCGGGTACCCTTCATGTAAATCATGGGCAGCAAACCGGTTATTATATTTTTCAATTTGTTTCCAGCCGTTTTTCCTCATAATTACACAAAAGATGACTCCTGAATGCAAGGGAACAGGCAGCATTATTTCTGGTGTGTTTTGGATTACAAAATGTCTGTTCGAATTATACTGAAGGAATGTATGCGTTTGTTGCTGTAAAGATTTGATTAAATAATGTTCTTGGGGATAAGAAGAGTATGGGATTTTATAGTTCAAGAAAACAGTTGTATGAAAAGCTGCTTCAGTAAAGAGTGGGGGAGGAGCAGAAGAATAAAAATAGCTTTCTGGCTCCTAAATAGCATCCCCCGTCAGTAACTATGCAGTGTGCCCCATGTCCTGCCTTCCTCTCTCCTCTTCCTTTCCTAGAAAAATAATTTGTTTCAGTCTTTTTTTCTTAGTTTTAGGATCGAGGGATCAGGACTGTGCAACCCTGTATGTACTCATTCCCTTGTTTTCTTACCAGCATGCATCCCCGTGAGGCAAATCCCTCCTAACAAACCCTTCTGTGAAGCTTTGTCAGTGACTGCCAGCGTAAGAAAGAAGATGATGATGAAAACCTCCTTTCCAATAATACGTGCAAACAAGCAAACAAAAACACTCAAGGCTGCTTTGAGATTGAACTCTTGGAGCTACTTTATGTAAAATTCCTTGTTCAGAGTGTTTTGAAATGAATGTCCCAATTCTTCAGGGTATGAACCATATTTTCTCTGTGCTATTTGTAAAGTAAGCTCTATAAAATATCTCTCATTTTTGTAAAAGTTGGAAAATAATGTGGTAACTACCAGTATCTATCTATATCTATATCTCTACCTGAAAGCCCAATAAATACGACTATTATCATATCTAGTGCCTTGTTACAAATAAACTCTGACACTGAAAAATATCACTGCCTCCTCTCACAGAGCATCCTCAGCCTGTCTGTCTTCTAATCTGCAGGTTTCTAGGACAAGGAATTTTCTGATCCTGAGAGAATTCATGAGGCCAAATGTTTTTCCAAGCTCATTAGGGATAAAATAAAGAATACTACTCAATATTTTTGTGGAACGAAAACAAAAGAAACCCCCACCCTCCTGGGTTATATCAGTGAAAGCATTTTCTGGTGTACTTAAAAAAAATAATTTTTTTTTTTCTTTCTCCTTTGAGTGTCTAAAGTGTGAATTAAAGCTTGCTTTTTAACAACAACAAAAAAAATCTTTATAAATAATTCAGATGTGATATTTTGACAATTTCAAACTTTTCCTGTTCTTTTTACCAAGCAGAAAATTGGCTACTGACAAGTCTTTCTTTGGAGATACTACTCTTAAGAAATCAACACTTCTCATGTGGTAAAAATGCTGAAAGATTCCTTCTCTGTCGTGCAGGTCTTCCTAGCCTTATCAGGCCTCCCGTTCTCCTGGAGAAGTGTATCCATCCTATCTCTCTGATGCTTTCAATAGAACAATCTCAGAGGAAGTTTGTTCTTTTGTTTGGTTCTTTCATCTGGTGGCAGAATTGGGTCAAACAGTTCCAGTGATGGCTTATAAGCTCCCATCTGCTAATGCCCTCAAACAGGTTTTGTTAAACTCTGTCTTTTGTCAGAGCAGCTCAGGAAAGATACCTTAACTCTTGAGCACTCTCCTAGCTTGCTTGTTTTTCTGCTCAAACCAGCCAGGGGCTGGATCTGCAGTCACATGCCCAGAAAGGACCAGGGACCTGACCCGTTCAGGTGTTTCAGGTCCTTGTTCAGACAATGTGCAAAGAGAAAGAAACTTGAAAGCTCCTATTTCTAGGCAAGTTCTCAGGTCATTATCTTCTTCCTCTGGACTGTTCTAGAAAAAATAACGTTAGAAACATTTCAAAAATATCTATTAAACACAAATAATTCACTTTCTGGATAGTCAGAGACATGTTTCAGGCCTAATTCTGGTTCTCAGATTTGGCAGAAGGATCCACTCTGAAAATCTGAGTTAACTGCCAAAAATCTGGGCAAAGTGCTGATCTGGTAGGATGTATTTACACTGCTATTTGTGTACTCATTTGTTTGCAGTCTCCTCTTACCAAACACACTGTCTCCATGAAACAATTAGTCAAATAGAACATTGATAATTAAATTTCTCATTGAGTATGTCCTGTATTTTAATGTTTGTAAGTTTTGCATGGAAATCCTATTTTTAACAAAAGTAAACGCAGAGAAATACAGCAAAATAGCCAACAATTTATTTTAGCATAAAAAGGCATGTACTCTATCATTACTGGTTTTTGAGATATTTCCAGCAAAACTAAAATAATAAATAGTTGCTTAGTACACTTGCTTTGATTAAGTCTCTGACTTACGAGATTTCAGCCAGAAGTAGACTTTATAATACTGTTAACAGCAAGAGTTGATGGCACCCTTGCCCATTAATGCAGTAAGTAGATCTTCAGGTTTGTTGTGTACCTACTGACTTCTAGGAAAGTCATTAAAAAGTCATAAGAACCTTAAACATGTGCCACATAGCTGTATGAATTGGAGTATAGTTCTTGAGGTCCAAGACATATTTTTCTTATCTTGAAAAATTGTGTTGCTGTAACAAGTTGTTCTTTATTCATTCATCTACATTATAGCAGTACCTAGAAGTGTCTCCCAAATTATGGGTACCACTTTACTAGATAGTCTGCACCCATTCAATAAAATGCAGTCCTTGCCATACATTTTGTATTTTCAATAAATCACGTAGGAAAACATGGAAAATTACAGTAAAAAATCTTTTTTTTTTTTTGTCAAAGAACTGAGGCATACCCATCACTCTAGAAAAGTATTTAAATTCAGACTAGAAACAGTAAGCAATTGAATAATTCTTGAGATTTTAAAGTTGCGTCTATAGAGAAAGAGGTCTGCATAAAAGAAGATTGTACTGGACTTGGAATTCCAATAGTTATAAACATTTCTCGGTTAAAGCAGCACTAAAACATAGTATTACTTATGACTGAATCTGTTTATGCAGCCCTCGTCTTGGCACTGAGCAGCTTTCCAGAAATTGACTTTGCAAATGTAATGTTCTTTTAATAAGCTTCTCATATGTAATCTAATACTGAAATAAAATAAAATAAAAAAATTGTTAATGCTAGCAATAGAGTTTTTTATAATTGGTTAACTTCTCCTTCATTTACTTAACAAGGCATTTACTTGTTTATATTAAAAAGCTGCATCATGGCAGAAGAAATCATATGAAATCTGAGCACCAAAGAAAATGAAGACATTCTTCCCCATTGGCTTGACAGAGACCAGGATTCCCACACCATAATTTTAGATTCAAGAAAGACATGAAGGTATCAAAATCAGTTATACATCTAACTTTGAAAAATCTCATCTCTGCTAAATAAAAGAAAACAGAAAAAAAAAGAGGAGGCAGCAAAGCAACTTTATGTTTTAAAAAACTGATTCTCTAGAAGTTCCATAAAAGAAGAAAATTTTATTAATGTGGCTGAATTTTAATCGTAAAGCTCATCTTTACTCTGAAGAAGTTTCAGCTCATAAAATGGATCAATTCATAAAAATTATTTCAGTAGACATTACTTAAACATTAATTGCCCCACATTCTCTCAGTGTCTGTACTAGTCCTATATGCTGCCTCGTAACTGCAGTTCCCAACAGCTAAATAGTGTTATTTATGCCCATTTCTGATTTTTAGATGGCGCTTTCAATGACACATCACACCTACACTATGTGTAGCCAACAGGGGGAAATGACACAAACCATTATTAATTTAAGAAACTCACTTAGTTACCTTCCTTATCAAAATACTCTGACCTCTCTTCTTCTAATATGGTATTATGATGCACATATATGTTTTATGGATTGTGCAAAGCAAAGATAAACAGCTACTGGCTACAGCTACTCCAACGAACAGCAGGAATCCTTGAAGTCAAGCCAACAGAATGCCAAAGCCATTTTACAGATATAAAAACAGCACAAAATAATATTTAACAATACCTAACCAGAAGAAAGATGTAATGAAATTAAGACCTTAAGTCTCCTCAAAGTCTCCTCAAAGATGTTACTGAGCTCAGAAGAGCTCTATCCCAGCGAGTGAGATACTGGAGAAGGAATCATGCCATCTGAAACCAAACCTCTCTTCTCCAATCATGTGCAATTGTTTTTCAAACTCTTTTACAGATGCAAATAGAAGCAATTTTTGTTTAAATTTTTTCTAATTGTGCATACCCTTACCTCAACTGTGGGACCCAAGGAAGATGCAGAAGCAAGTGGGTGCCTGTGCTTGACTCTGTAGCTTCTTAGGAAATCAGCAAGTGCCACCAGGGCTCTTCGGGGAAGAATTTTGAGCAGCCTTGGAGAAAACAAAGTGACAACTCCACAAAGACAGACAAAGTAGGTACATGCAAGTGGAAAAGATACAGACAGCGAAGCTCATCTTCCAAACAGGCATATGGGTGCTTCACGTATTCTGAATGCTAGCAAGCCCAAGAGCAACCTCTTTATAATCCACCCTAGAAGAAGAACAATCTTATTTTGTTCTGTTGGAAAAACTGTTCTGTTTCTGTCAGACTGTGGATTTTACTCACTTGAGTACCAGTATCTGAGCACTTTCTTGCTGTAAATGGAACAATTGAAAATATTTAGAAAAATTCTGCAAAGTAAAATTTTCAGAAACTGTCCATTTACCAATAAATTGTGCTTTGTATAGGACTTTTTGAACACCTTTTTGGAGAAAGAAAAAAAAAAACAACTCTGAGTGGTTTTCATCTTTGCACTGAGTGGCTTAGAAAAAATGAAAAATATTTATAAGCAACTTGGGGAGGCAGCAAAAGGCCCTCCTTGAATTTACGGAGAGAATTTGGTTAACTGGCAAGGTCTGAGGGATTAGAATTAAGTAAAGTAAAACAAAAGTAAGAGTACATAAAATTAAGACATTCATGCTGTTCACTTTTGAATATCCTGTTTTATAATTTCTAGTGCCTCAGGTTGTCAAACTAGATTGCAAGGGCATAACGTGGAGATAGGGAGCCTTGTGAAGAGAACGGAAGCATTTTGCATGAAATCCTGAAAGCTGCGGAACATCATTATCAAAACTGCAATAGTTAGACTAGCTGACCTTTAAAGGTGCCTTACAACCCAAAACATTCTATGATTCTATGACATTTGTGTGATGGAGCTTCCCCCCACCTAGTGTCTGATAACTGCCTTTCCTCTTCCTCACCTGAGTGGTATAGTGTCTCATAAACTGAGTTCTGCTTTTCCACAATAACTTTTCACCTCCCACAGGTTATTTTATTTTATTGTGAAAGAAAAATGTTTCTAAGTATTATTTTTCTCTGAAAGAGGAGCTTATCTCCAACATTTAGATTGGCAAAAGCATTTAAAGAATCATGTATTTCTTGTCAAGCTCAATTTTCATTTCTTTTAAGTGTATTCTTCTTGTTCCCCTGTTCTTCCACATATTCTAATGCATAAATAACATCCTATTGTAATTCTTTTTATCTGACTCTTCTGTTTACCTCCTGCTGTATGTGGAAATCTTAGAAAAAGCCTATGGAGTGGAATATGGTTTTATCTCTATACCATATTTAGTAGAATAAACAGTGGGAGTTGGGAAGAGATCAGCAACAAATAGAAGCTTTAAAAGAGAGGGAGAGTCAAACATGTCACTTAAATGGAGCTTTTACTCTCCAGTGCTTTAATGAAGAGGCCCTTTAGGTGCATTATTTTAATTTATCAGGAGCAAATGGCTTTAAAGCTGAAGTCAGATAGTTCCACCTTCAAGTAAATAACATAGAAGTGTTTACAAAATCATTAGCAGTTTTTAAGACAGCTGATCCTTCTCTAGGTCAAATAAGTTAGGATCATTGTGGGCAAAGTCTTAAGCTTAGTTTAAAAGACAGCTTACACTAGGAAGTGTGAATAACAAAGGAACAAGTTGTGAGAAGAGAAAGATGCTATGACGGTGACAAGGAACGGTGGTTTCTTATCCATCATACTTGGGTAAGGAGATATGACTGTAAGGCAAAATGTTTTCATATGGTATTGTTTTGCAAGGTTTATTCCTAATAGAAGCTCCTTTGATGAACAGCCCTTTTTCAGCTTTTCTCGATTATACGGAAATGGTTTGCTCCTTAGACAGTGCTGATATTTTAACTTCTCTGTGCCTGCAGAGTGTCTGAGGTTCTAAGTTCTGAAAAAATCTGGAAGCAAATGTGTACCAAAGTGTTTCCTCAATAACAGCATTTGTCCAGTTAAAAAAAAAAACAAACCAAAAACCCAACCTCACCACCCCACCCCTCAACCAAGCAAAATAAACAACCAAACAACACAGTATGGTTTCATCCAACCTCCTGTCTAACAAAAGATCACAGACCTTTAAAATGACAGTTTAAGTCTGAGGTGAGCTGAATTGCTTCCTGGATGTATCCGTCTCATTCCATTTTCTCTAGGGGCAGCCTAAAGGTAGCAAAATACTGAAAATACTGACTTGGGTGCTTCAGTGTGTACAATTCAGTCAGATGAGTACAGACTTTTGAGTGTCTCAGAGGCAGAAGAAACGTTCAGAATAATTTCAGAAATGTTTTGTCTCCCAGAAATAGCCGGGGACCAGCAATAGTCAGAGAAATTTGCATCCCTGCAATTCAGAGGTTGTATGGCCAACTGATTACTGCTAGAGTATTTTCTTAGTGCGTGCTACGTTGTAAATGACTCTATCAGAAAGGCGCACACCCATCTTTTTTCTTTCTTCTTATCTCTCTTTCTCCTCATCTGCTCTTCATTTTGTCCTTTTCCTCAGTGCACCTGCTCTGAAGCTTGCTATAGAAACTGGGCAGAGACGACTGCCCAGTCAGCTGTGGATCCTAGGTAGAAAGCACAGAAGTGCTCGCTTTTCCCCATAGAAGCATGCAGGGTGAGCATACAAGATGTCACAGAAATCCCAGATTGCTTAGATAGAGCAAAGGGTATGTGATCACTGAAAATTACTCCCTAGATGCCCTTGGCATACTTACATCCATGGTCTGCTGGCACGCAGCACAAGTAATCTCCAAATGTATGTATAGCAGCAACAGAAAAAACAGCCACTGAAATAAATTCAAATGTGACTCATGCAGTGCTTCTGAAAGGCTGATTGCTTTGTCCTGTATGATATCCATTTGTTCTTTCTTTGTTGTTTTACATCATTTGAAATAAAAGTCATTTAGACTTTGCAATATGTATGTTCTCCTAGGTAACCCGTGATGGTGAAAAACACATCAAATCATACCAAAGCTATCATGCTACGTTATAGAGTTTTAAGAGATATATCATTTGCAAAACCAGTAATGGAAAATTTAAAACCTTCCTATAAAAATGCACAGCAAGCAGTTTTAATAATTTGGGGTCTTTTAAAAGAACAGTTCAGCTAGGTCCGTTTGAATTTAGGATTTGGATTTTTAACATTACAAAAATGTGCATATTGTATAACTGAAAGATCTGATCAAGCATTCAGGGGGTTTAGGATCACAAAAGGGAACAGACTTTATTTAATCCCAAAGCAGAGGACTTTCTGTGGGCTGTATCATTAAATACATTTCCCTTTCTCTGGTAGAAAGGCAAAGGGTAGAAAAAAAATATCCAGAAACATTAACAAGTAAAGACAGGGTGTCTGGAAAAAATGCTGGCAACTAGCAGTGGTGTGCATGATTTTATAGAGGTTACCGGATGGAAAGCACAGAAAGTTTGTAGAAGTTGGAACAAGACATTTGAGCTAGGATCCCTGAAAATTAAATACCATGGTCGTGTAAATCTAAAGTAGAAGGAAAGGCAGACTAAGCTGCAACAGTTTCCTTGAGCTCTTTCTCACTATTGCATGGCTTAATATCCTCCAGAATGTTATTCAGGATATATCCACATGAGAGCAAGGGAAATAATAGTCAATGGGAAAAGTAGCAAGATAAAATGCATAAGACAGAAAATTGCTCTAAAATGTTCCTCAGAAAATGATTTTTAATATCAAAAGACGTTTTCAATCTATATTTTAATTCGTTTTTCTTCTATATCTTGGGCAATTGGGATGAGGGTTTTAAGGCTTGCACATCTGTTTTAGAAATCATCCAAATATTGTTTGGAGGAAAATTCTCTCAGGTGCAGAGGGTCATCACAAGGTCTTTCTATCATTCATGCCAACATCCACCCTTCATGTGTTTTAAGTGGTGCAGGAAAAGACAGGTGGGAAGAAGAATTTCATCTAGGAAAACGATAGCAAAGCATCTGCTCAGGCTTTGAAATACATTACAACATATTGGATCCTTGTTTCTGAATGTACTTGGTCTGCATATTGTTCCAAAGTAATTATGGCTGTTGTAGTAGGTGACATCAATGATGCTTTGCTGAATAATGCTGTGCTTAACATCAGCTGAGAATTTAATCTATAACATTTTAGAATTCCTATCCATACTTACTTATGATTTTTTTTACAGTGTTCTTAATGAGATCGCACACAATGGCAATAATTAATTAATCTTGAAATTAAGGGACAAGCAGTGGTTCCATATATCAGTGTTTTGCGGGACAAGAGGCATCAGGTATAATTAAAGAAGGGACAGTGAACAGGTGGGAACTTCAATTATTGATGAAATTCTCTCTGAAAAGAAATTCCATTATAAGCTCTTTAGCAACACTATCTTACTCGATTACTGCGACTCAGGTTTTTGTCACATAGCCACCCATAAGCAGATGTGTGCTGCATTTAGATAGAAGAAGGTGTTGGCACACAGCCAGCAGATTAAAATGCCTCAAGGTGTATCGGTTGTCAGCATGGCACGAAGTCCAGGGGATCACTTACTGCTCTGGACAAAACAGCATCTCTCCTTCACAGTGTTATGTAGGAGGGAGATATTCTGCAAAACGACGTCAGCATTTCTGAAGGGCTATCACAGGCAAGGACATAGTCTTCTGGGGTATCAGCAGCTCAGAGCTGAGTGCGGACTTTCATTCTGGTGTAGATACAACTCTTCTTCAGAGGTTTATGCTATTTTTTCCAGGCACCTGCATTGTCTCTGTTTGAAAGAGAGAACTGCTTCTTGAGACTCAGTGGCTCTGATTCCCCCTGTTTTGAAGGGAAGTTGGGAGTGATAATCCCATATTCTATAATGTAACTCGATTTGAAAGCAGCATATGCTTAGACACCCAGCAAAAGGAATTGTTTCAGCTCTACTCCAAAACTGACAATCAGCACTGAAAACTGGAGGGTGGGGGTAGAGGGTTAGCCCATTCCCTGGCAGGCAGGTCATTCCTGGTAAATCTCTTGCAGCTTCTTTTGTAGGCTATCAATCCAATTTACTGTCTGTGCACTCACAAACTCGTAGACATTACAGTATGTCTCTGGATTTTCAATTAAGTGCACAAAATAAAGTTGCAAAGCTGCAATTTCTGTTTCTGTATTTAAATTTCCTTCTGTTTATTCACAAGTTAGTGCAATTCATGCGTCGTGTGGAAAGCCAGCAAAGAGCCCTCTCTCGCCATTTAAGATCTCCAAGGACATTCCTTACAAGAGGCAGCCTGTAGAATGATAGTCTGTATGCGCTGAATGCCATGTCAGAAAGCAGGGATGGACCCTTAAAGGCCGTAATTAATGTTCATTGCAATTAGTGGAAATTTTTTCTATATTCCAAACAAAATATATGCGAATCTCCAACATAATACCAGTGCATAAGAAATTAGACTTTAAAAACTAGTCAAGTCTCAAGCATATGGCTTTCCAGATGAATGATTTTTTTTCCTTTTTTTTTTCCTTTGCTTTCATTCTTTCCATCTTTCCTTCAAATTGCAAAACTGGTGGATGAGTGATAGCTAGCATTTGTACCTAGTATTTGATACAAATAAGAATTGAGAATGTAGTTAAACTGGAAAAGAAAGACTGATCTGAGATCTGAAAAGTGACCAAAAAAAACAATAAACACAAAGTAATGATAAATGGAATGCACTGGGTTGGAGAAAGTCTAGCGAGGCACAAGCAGGATTGATGGTTGCTGGAAGTTATTTATAATTTTTGTTAAGTCATTAGCAGTCAGGTCTATTAGTGAAATTCAAAGACTGGAAGAAGTTTAAACACCTCCGAGGCCAAGGAGAAATAGATGAAAAGGACTGTGTTCTGTAACTGTGTACACAAAAAAGAAAAATTAAATTTGGCCTAACGTATAATAATATTTGGCAGACGTAATGCAAGGATGTTCATTTGATGAAGGAGACAAACCTGGGAAGTAATAATGGTGCAAGAAACACATGGGATTAACTGTGGACAGCAAAGTATTCATCAATTTGCAATGTGTAACAGCTGCCAGAAAAAGAAGAGTGCAATTTTAGGCTGCATGCACGCAGACATCATATGGTGGAGGAGTCAAGTAACAGTATCTCTATAGCTCCTATGTCATCCTAGTTAGTCTCATGCATGGTGGGGTTTTTTTGGTTGCACATTACCAAAAAAAAAAAAAAAAAAAAGGGTACTGAAGATCTGGAAAGAGTTTTAAAGAACAGTAATAGAAATGGTGAGTTGGCTGGAGGGATGGATATCCTTGGAAAGAAGAGCTTATTTAAAGAGAAGCCACCATCCCAAAAACTTTTTAATTTCAAATAAAGAGCTGAAATAACTTAAAATACTTTTACTCTTTCCCTTGACTCCCCCTGACAATCAGACTCTTTTACCTTTGAATTTCTTACAGTTTTGTTTTTTGGAGAGTTTATATGTAGTGTGAATAAGAACACAAGTGAAAGGACATTCAGGGAAAAGCATGTTTTTATTAAACTGACAGTTGCTCTTAGTACATATAGTTTAGTTAAATTGTAAATAAACATGAAGCTGGACCTACAAATATTTGATCCTTAACAATGTCTTTATACTAAATTATTTAATTGTAAGGAAGCATAATTAAGAGTTGTGATGTGAAACTGAGAGAAGGAAATTATGTTTGAATACCAGGACCCCATTCTCACAGCACAAGCCATTTTGATATGAAAAAAATAATTGTTCCACTCTCAGAATCTGACAAAATTAAACTAAAGAGATTTTACCAAATGTACTGTTAGGATCAGTTCTGTAGTGCCAACAAAGTTGTTAGGTCTTAAAACATCTCTGATTTTGTCTATGATTGTGTAATCTTGGCTGCCGTGTATCATTTATCAACTTTTACACTGGATCTTCTGAGAGACCAGAATTCCTTCTCTTCCTCTCTCTCACCCACACAAATGTACTGTATACACAGTTAACATATACAACAAAGACAAGTTTTCCAAGCAACATAGACAATGTAAACATATATTATCCATTAACTGTGATGAGGCATGTACATTTAAATTCTTATTTGGTTTGAGATAGATAGATATCTATTAATTTATTTTTTCCCCAAGCATGAGCTCACATTTAAAAACCTCTAGTATATCAAAAGTATAAATAAACACCAAAGGAATAAGCCGTCAGTAGCACTTAGTAGTGTTCTATTAACAAACTAAATGCTTTGCTTTTTTCAGGACTTTTGCTTTATTTTATTTTATTTCCAAGAAAGAAAACCTAGACTGAACAGTGACTGATAACTGTGTGTTAGAGTTTTCTACAATACTGAAGAAAAACTTTAGGACCTGTTAACAATTCTCTAAACTGGAAATTTATTAATTTTCACAGAGGAATTACAGTATGTAATGAGTTACGGGATGAGCAGAGACAGGTCCACATGATGAAGGAGCTGTTTTGGGGAGCAATATGACTGAAACTAATGCTGTCGGTCACCACTGTCTTGGTATGGCAATAATCTCCCATGTCGGTCCTCAAATCCATATTAACACATCAAAGCAGTGCAGAATCATTTGTGCTCTTTCTGAACTTTCCTGCCCCATTACTCACCTGTTTAACCACGGCACTTCAGGAGTTCCTCCCTTCCTCTTTCTGGGTTTTGTTCTCTAGTGAAGGTCTCAGTGCTGAGCAAATGTGTAAGGCAGCTGGCCAACTGAATGGCAGGAAAAGCTGTAGTTCTAGCAATTCTTTCAGTTATGTAAATAAATCTGGGATAACTTCAATGGAGAACAATAATTTGTTAAAACCAATATTCAGATTTTCAATGTGTTTGTTTCTCCGAGTATGTCTATAACTGTTTTTAAGGTGTATGGTGACAGTTGCTAAGCTTAAGGAGAAAAAGATAGGGGAAAATAGAAAAGGATATTTAAATATTTCCCTTGCAAAAACTCTGAAAGTTCCCATTAAAATTACATTGCTCCCTAAAGAGTTATTGTTTCAGATTTAGAAAATCAGTCTTTAAAACTATAAAAAAGGGAGTTTATTTCTGCTTCAGAAGTAAGTCTCCATGCTGCTTCTACTAATCAATGCCTTCTGATACCTCTATAGCATAAGAGGTAACATTATGAAGACACTTTTTATTCTCTGTCTTCATACATACACTACAAACATATTGGATAAAATAGTATATGAATATAATAGTTTGTGTATATGTGTATGCATACACATATATAAAAACACATATCTTACATGTTTTGTGCTATCTCATGTCTATGGTAGACTTTTGGTAAATAAAATATTCTTTAATCTATCTTGATCACTTTTTTGATGTTAAGTTATTCAACGGTCCTACATTATTTAAATTATTAACATCATTTTTCTAGCTAATTTTCTACTAGTCTTATGAAGTATTTCCTGTGAGCTACATGTTTTGCAACAGCTCAGGTAAAAGGAATTGGCAGCATGGTGTCAAGAATAAACTTTAAAAGGGCTCTCTGAAAGTAATGCTTGGAAGGTATTCATTTGACCTTCAGTGACAGAGCTTATGCCTTGCAAATTGATTAATACAGATACAATATCAAATCATTTTTCATACAATTTTTTAATGTTTGTTAAATGCTGGAGCAGTATGTAAACAGAGTATTTGGCATTTTTATTAGGCTGCGGAACTCAGTCATTTCCTTTGCAACAACATCTCATAAACTATTTTGACAGTCTAATAAACTATAAAAAGCTGTGGTAAAAACTGGCTCTGAATGTTATAACCGTACAAAATGGAAAGAGCAAGAGAAAACATCTATCACTGAGATTATTATCACTGTTGCTATGGCAACCTGGTTGCAATGGCAATATCTCCATGGTTCTGCTGTTTGTTATCATCTTTCTTGATTTTACATCATTGAAATTGTAGTAATTACACTCTGCCTGATGAAAAATGCATGCTGTCATGGCAACTAAGTCAAATATTCTTAATCATTTCACCTCTTCAATCTAAAATGTAATTGTTTGTCAGTAAAATAGGTTATACAGAAGGCTTCTATGGACTTATGATTGCCTTAAGTGTTTTGCAAAAAATTGTACTTTTAGGCTCAAGACCCTAAACTAAAGTAAGAGTCTACAATGGTAAACAATGACTCATTAGAGAAAGTAATCAGTTCTTATTAATTGTAGAGTAACTGTTCTAATGAGATAGAATAATGAAATATAAAACATATCACTTGAAACCAAATGTACCAGAGACCATTGACGATATTGCTAGAATCTTGAGGTAAATTGTATGTGATCCAGATTCTGTATTCATTTCATTCAGGCCTGCTTGCCACTTACATCTCAAGAGTATCCACCTAAAACTTAAAATACTTCTTTTCCTACATTCATTGACTGCTCCCTCACCTCCACATATACGTTTTTGGGGTTTTCTTGTAAATTCAGGACTGAAGGTTTAAAACACTGAAGACAACCTACGGAAAAATAGTAATAAATGTATAAAAATTTTGAGCATTACATTAAAATTCAAATCTCTTGTTTTTCCCTCTGGTAATATATTGTGCATCTTTTCAAACTGACTGTAAACCAAATTTTCAAAGGGATCTCAGTCCAGCCTGATAATTGTGCCAGCCATGTTGGTTCTGCAATACATTGGAAACATTATCTTACAATTGCAGGCACCAATTGCAGGCACAAATAATAAAAATCACAAGTCTCTTTTCCCAGATCATGCATTTTGTCTCCTGGAACAATATATATATTTGTCTCTATCTGCTTGCTCTTCAGACTATCATTTAAGCTGCAGTTAATTGTTACTTCAGTAAACTATCATGATTAATTGTAGGGCGAGCCTTGCTGAGGTTTTCTTTTTTTTTTTAATCGGACCTGTTTGCCTGTTCTTCGGTATGTCTGATAAACTTGTTCTCTTCACTTTTCAATGAAGTGAACTCTACTGATACTTACTTATCACCTGGGGTTGTGTGTGCACTCTGTCTTGTGTTTCTTCAAGTCTATTACTACTGTTCATGCACGAGCAGATGGTTCTAGTTAAGTTGAGGCACAGTGTCAAAGTTTCTGCTTCAAGCACAATTGCTTGTCCTATTGATATTTTGTTTACATTGGGATTTTTTGCCATCTGGGAAACATGGAAGAACATTTCCTCAACACTCTGAATCAATTAGGAAATTTGTTTTGTTTTATGCTGGGAATAATAGTGTGCACCAAGGTTCCCAGCCCTGAATTATTTCTACTTCAGTAAATCTTCATTTAAATATTTCACAAGTACTAATGAACTCTTCAGAACACTTCTATGAGAGAAAGAGGTATTGCTGATAGGTAATCAAGACACAGGGAAATAAGGAGCCTTATTCATGGCCACACAAGAGGTTATGAGATACCCTGCAGTCAAACCCAGATTTTCATTGAGGTCTTACCTAAAAGAACATTCTTGTTTGAAGGCCACATCATGAATTATTCACCCAAACAACATTCTTATTGGAATTATTGGGACCTTCCCTCTTACGTGAATCCTCTTGCAACTCTATGGTGACTCTGCTATGTGTGGAATTAAGGTTTAGGGAAACCGTTAAAATGACATGCCCACTGGGAATATGCTGAGCCACTGGCAATTATTCCTCAGCAGGGAGCATGACTTCTCCCACAAAATTACTCCAGTTGAGCCACAGCTCAAGCTGAGTAGGAAATTTGTCCTTTTGTGAGAAACATCCTGCTACTTTTAATTTAGCCGTTCCTTTCTCCAGAAGAAATTAAAAGCTACATATGTCCAATTTCCCCAAGAGGGAATCATGCTGTCAAGCCCCATTATCATAGGGAAAAGAAACAAAATTAAAAACAAACAAACAAACAAACAAAACCTCAACAGAAAACCAACAACAATGGAAAACTAGCCACAAAACAAAAGAGAAATTTAGCCACTGTACAAATAACTGTAGAAAATTGAAATTGTCACCAAATGCAAATATCAGGCTTTAAAGCACAAAAGCCACAGACCACTCAGTTGGTGAAACAGTAAAATTTGATCAGATCCCAAAGAGCTAAAATATGGCTCAGCATTCACCCTGTGCCAAATTTCTGCCCCTATTGAAATTATTGTCTTATGAAACATTGGGACAAAGTAAGAGGGAAAAATGTATAATGATCTTCAAGTGAAATATCTTATTTCTGGTGACTGTCCTCAGGTTGCCATCCCAGAATTGGATAAGGTCCTGTCATTCATTCTGTATTAATTTCTACATCAACTTTTTCAGTGGAACCTGTTCATGTTTATTTCCAACAGTAAGGTCAATTAAGTTATGGATGTTGTTCTTCTATTTTTAGGAACCCTAGAGTCTTCCCATTTCTTAACGTCATCTAGAGTTTTCTAGTGCTTCCAGACAGGCATCTTTCCTTTGACTTTCATGGACTTTGCATCAGGCTGTAAAACCCTGCCTTTTTCCAAATTTTCTTTAACTAGATGTTCATTCAAGGTGCTACTGCTTGTGCCATAGACCTCACAATTCTGCCTGGTGTCCTTTGGTCCCTTTCAAATGCATATCTCAGTAGCTATGCCTTCAGGTGGAGCCACCATTGAGATTACAACTGCCTGAATCTGCCACATCTTTCACTACTGACACCCAGCGTGTAGCTTCCCCACCCATGCCACAGCTTGATTGTGGTCTCCTGCTCCACATGGTGGCTGTTGGTGGTCTGCGAACCCAAGATCTCTCACTCCTCTCTCCTGCAGGTGCACTTGCCTATGACTTGAGGTCAGTTTTGGCCTCACAGACTGGAAATCCCAACATATGGAATGTAAACATTATGATTTTAATTTATGGAGTAACAGTAGCCTAAGAAACAAAATAGCTGATGAGGGGGGTATTTCTTAAGTCTTTGCTCTGCTTTGCGTGAACCACTGATGGAGTGGGAAGCCTAAGTTCCACTGCTGAATAATGTAACAAATTTCAGGTGAGCAGCAGTTGCTGATAACAGAAATTTAGTCAGAAGGAATTAATTGATTAATTAATACTTCGTATCTGCCTTCTCTTTTCTCCTCTACTATTATGTGTAATTTGTCCTAGCCAACTTATTATGACTATTTACACACACTCACAAAAAAAAAAAAAAAAAAGAAGGTCTTTATGCATATGAATTTGAGTTGTATTTTAAGCTTGACCTGGGCTGGATGCAGGACAAAGAGTTAGTAGTAGTTGTGTATCTGTGCCATAGGCCCTGTATTACCACCAGATAATGGAATTTTGTTTGCTGACAAGGCACAGGTTTGTACAGTGACAACAAAAAGGTCAGTTCTTCCCATCAAGTGTGACAAAACTGTATTTGTGAAATTTCAGGTGATTAAGAATTTCCTTATGGTTTTTGAGATTGGAAAATATCTGCGAAGCTTAACGTGCACAATACAAACAAAAATTTAATACTGATACTGTAGGCTAGCTACAGTTTCACATAAGGTCATTAGTGTGTGACTTTGCTAGTTATCTCTTAGGATCACTCTTATAAGTACTCAGGTATACTTTCTGTGCGCTAAATAGCTGCTTCTGTGTAAATCCGTTCAGCAATAAAATTTGTCACTTACTTTCCTGGAGACAAAAGGCAAAGAGGTAAGTTTTTCTTCCACAATGAAAATTACTGTTATAAAGGAGATATACCCTGGCTTCTTAGTTTCCATCCTACCTTTTAGTGAATGTATGTGTCATATGAAAAAAAAATTAAAAATATATAAATTGGAAGATACTTTCATAATATGAAAAGGTTTTATCAGAATATGCTTTATGATTTCTTCAGATATTTTTGATCAACAGAGCAATGTAACTGCTCAGCCTAAGACAAGTAAATATGTGCTGAATGAGGGCATAGAGCATGAAACAAAAGCAGAAAAGAAGAAACCAAATATGTCTCTGTATTTCTGGTATTTATGGAACCAGACAGACTTAGTAAGGCAATCTCCTGCAATGTATTGATAGATGAATTTTTGCTGCCCCTACTTTTCTCCTGCAATTTCACTAAATATTATTTCTGCTGTGGCTTTTATTCTTACTGATTCTTTGCTGTTTTATTTGTATTTATACTCAGAAGCTATAAACAAATACAGAAGTGGCTAGATTCTTTGCCAGAGAATGTCTTTGTGGTTACTAAGGAATTGCACAGGCCTCTGACAATAATTGTCCATTAAGAATAAATATTATGCTACAAAAAGCTCATTGTGGAAGTGGAAAAGATCCAGATTATAGACACTCAGTTCAAGAAGAGATCTTAAAAAAAACAATGTATTAAAAAAAATCTTTGTGATCCTAAAAAGCAATATTAAATATTTCCCCAAATCCTTAAGGCAGAAGTACTATTAATGTGTAGAAGTATGGAAAAGACCTTCCATGTCACCTTTGTCTCAGTACGTCTTTCATTTCATAATGACACCTGAGATGTGAATTTCTATTCCTTCTTTCAAAACATTCCCATAGCAGCCTTAAGGCTGGGTCTAACAATTCTTTTAATAAAAATGCACTCTGTAATGTGAATCCAGAACATAAACTTAGTGAAAGGTGCCTGGAGACATCCATCAATTCTTACTTCAGACAATGTAATGTTATCTTGTTTAAAGATCTTTGAAACCAGCCCAGTGGGTGGGGATAACAGCCACAAAGTGGTGATAAATTTGTTGTGTTGGGACTGGTTTTGGAAAAAGGATCCACTTGTTCATGTGGATTTCGAAGTGAAAGGTGTTAGTAGCCACTTCTGAGTTGCTACACATGACAACTCACTGGGAGAAGTTGACATATAAATTTTAATTGCAAAATAAAGTGCTGTTCTTATTAACTCATGGCAGATCCCTTCAAATGTAGACATTGCAACACAACAAAATCTCAAGCAGAAACGCTCAAGTTATTAATGTGTTGGGTATTTTTTTGGTGTCAAAGCAGCAAGAATGGAATTATTATGGGATTTTTTTGGTGTGACGGGGAACATTTCTTAAAGAAGGTAAGAATTCATAGAACCACAGAATGTTTTGGGTTGGAAGGGACCTTAAAAATCCTCTAGTTCCACTCCCCCTGACATTATTGCAGTACTATCCTCCTAAGTGCTTGATTGTTTGGATATGTTGCCTATCTGTTTCTGGGATTTTAGAGGCCAGCTGAAGCAATCTGGTTAATTAACGATAATGGTGGACCTTCCAGAGTTGCAATGGTTAGGTAGGCAGAGGTGCTGGCTTTTTATGAGCTGGGTTCAAAGTTAAGTTGCAGTTTCTTGTGTTATGTATAGAGTTACTTCTCATAAAAATAATATTTTATTTCAAAAACTGAGGGTCAAGATATTAAAAAACAAACCCTGAAGTTAGTTTCTAAATCTGACATTTTGCATTGTTTTCCCTGTGACTGACTGTGTCTGTTACACCATATCTTGAGTTTCCTGTAGGATTGGGGAGAAGAGAGGTTGAGAAGATACATGGAAGTACTTCTGCAACTCTCTCACACCATTGCCCATAATGATTTTCAAAGGGGTGTCAGAGCACCTCAATGCAGAAGACAGACGCTGATTGATCTCACCACTTAATGGCTGTCATTTGCATTCTTGTCAGCTATCCATGCTTACCTTCTTTTTCAGCTACTGTGGATGTCATGGTATTCTTATATTTTCCTACATATATTAAAAGAGCATCGTCTGTGGAAAGCTCTAGTTCTTGTCTCTCCAGGCCTTTATTTTACTAGGATACTCACTAGACAAAGTACACTGAGTTCCCATGGCTTTTCTAGCAATGGGTAGTAGCCATCTTGGCTGGTCTGGGATGCAAAGGCTGATGGAAGTGTGTTACACTTACACATCGTGATCCACTCTCTTCTTACCAAGTGTACATCTTCTGGACAGATGCAAGTCCCTTCATTTTCAGCATAAATCTCTGTGTCTTGTGTCCCTTCACTTACTTTTAAAAATGAAGAACTCTGGAAAACAAAACTAAAAGAAAAGCATATGTCTTTCTAAAAAGAGCAAGTTAGTGACTCCTTCAGTATTTCCAGTATTTCAAGACAAATGGTTTGTCTTTTCCTTTGGATCTTTTGAGGTCTGTGAGACCTCCTTTAATCAACCAGAATTTTGCAATGGACTTAGTGTAGTAGAACTGGTATATGGACAGGTAACAGGCTTAAGGACCCTTTTCAAGATTTAGACTTCTTAAAGTTAATAATAAGACACTGGCAGCTGATAGCTTCAAATTACTTTTTCTTTCTAATTGGCAATTAGGTCTAATTAACTTTTAGTTAATATTCAATGGTTTCCTTTAACAAATGGAACCCTGATGAGATCACATCTGTTAAGACCACTTGGTTTGTGTCTCCATTTTCTGCATATTTCTATAGTCTGTAATAAATTCGGCTTCAGACTAGAAGAAGATCATGTATCGGCTGGAATGAAAGTATGCATTTATCTAAAGTTACCATGAGTCCAGAAAACTGAAACAGTAATTTGAAAAATAACATTGGTATGTAATCCTCAGGGCACAGGGTAGGAAACTTGTAGAGATCAAGCCAGAACTTTGAATATATTGGGGGTTTCTTTGATATTAGCTGGATTCTTTTTGTGAAATGATTTATAATATTGCTCTGATTCTTAGACTCAATGGATAGAAATTTAAAGGGTCATGTCCTCAATTACTAGCTTCAGGGGAAAAAAAAGACCACTGGATAAGTGCTCATTCAAAACAAGCTGAGGATTCTGTCTCAGTGTATATACAGAAAATGTATTTTGCTGATGGACCTTAGAAATTAATGCTAAGATTTACTTGAGTCTCCCAGGATGAGGAACTGGAGATACGAGGTTACATTATATTAATGAGACATGAGCAAGCAAATAAGTATACTTAAGTCTTTTAGGAACTCAGCTGCAAAATTTTATCCTTACATGGACAGTCCAACTAACAAAAATAGAGCTGTTTGCATGAGCACAGAACATTTGCCTAAGTAAAGCCTTGCAGGACAGTCATTAGGCACATTTTGTTCCCTTAGCTTTCCAGGCACTGATTTCATTCAATATCTATTTTTGTTTATTGCTTTTTTATTTTCTCACATTGCACTAATATGTGTCATGGCTGGATTTTTTTTCTACTCACCCTATGTTTTTCCTTCTGTTTCTGTCCCACTTTGAGTGTGTTTTGTGCAATCTCTCAGTAAAATAACATGCTAGTAAATCCTTGGAGACTGTCTATTTTAATCCTGCTGATTAGGAAGACTTTTCTAACTTGTTTTTTTATCACTTCAGTATTTAATAAATATGCAGGTATTGCTCAGTTTATGTGAATTAAGGGACATTTTGGCCAGCAGCGTAATATCTTTTTATTTGTGGAAAATTCATACCATACAGACCACAGAATTAAAGTTTGGTTATGAGTAGTGTTTTGTATTTGAACGTCAGATTCTATTTCCTTCACAGAAAACCAAAAACTTCAAACCTTGCTTGAAGAACTGAAGCAAAACAAAAATGTCAGTGCACAACATCTTTATTGTTAAAATGTGGTGCTAAAGTTCATGTAACAAGCAAAATTTACCGTGGTGCAAAGCTACGTAGAGTAGCTAGATGGAAATAGCAGAAATCATTAGTCTTTGTAAAAACACCATATGTCATAAAAGTTTGTTTTGGCTTAAATATAGGGCCACTATGTATCAAACCTTTGCCACTTCATTTTTGCAATTTGGGATTTAGGTTTTTTTCTGCCTTTTAAATTGAACTCTGGATGTTTAAATGAAAAAAAAAAAAAAGGGAGGGGGAGGGATGTCCTCACAATCAGCAAAGATTGTTACTAACTCCTGTCACATGTCTCTACCTAATTCAGATCCCAAATTTCACCTTTCCCTTGCACAGGATAGGCCTGGTTCAGTTATTATTTGCCAGTATTCATGCTGATGTGACCATGCTGACGTTGTGATATTACTTCTGACTTTTATCTGTGACAGTGAAGTAGGAATGATGGCTGCTCAGTCTGCTGCCAAACTTTTCTGTATTGTAATCTCATTAATTTCCAGAAGTCAAGTAAGACTTGGATAGGTGGAATCCTGCCAATAACAGCCCCAGAAGTGCTTAGGAAAAGAGTAACAAAATGATATTCTGTGGGATAGGTTTTTATCACAAGCAAACAAAAACCAACTTGAATTCCTGTTTCAATATTGAAGAGCACTGCACAGGTTCTGTATTTCATTCTTAAAAGCAAGATCCTGGCATCTTAGGAAAATGTAGAATATGATAGTACTTCTCATGAAAGTAGGTTTGTTAATTAGCTCTAACGTTTTGCCTAGAACAGGCTTTTGTTAATTATATATGCCTAGGTTAAATATTAATGGTTAGCATTTATAAAGAGCTTTGCTTTTTTTTTTTTAAGTACTCAGCAAACATAAACTAATTATATGTCACAATATCCTGTCTAATTAGATAACTGTGTAATTTCCCCGCAAGATACATTGTTTTTCACTTCCTGTCACGGAACTATTGTATAGTATTGCTTTACATCGCTAAATGGTTTCTTTCCACTCCAGGAATGATTGAAGTAGAAGGAAAAAAACACATAAAAGCTGCCTGGGAAATTTCATTTTTTCACTGGAAAATTCTAAGCTTGCAGTTTGCTTAAAAGAATCACTTTTACTGAAGCTTCTGAACAGAAAAAAAAAAAGGTGATTTCTTTGTACAGTGCAGAAATATTGCATATGGTGTTTTCAATAAAAAAGATTTGGGAAAGTATTTTTGCTCCAAAATGTTGGTTCTGTATACTAAATATAAAGGAAACACACCTTACTTGCCCGCTTTTGCAGGAACCTTTTGAAATCTTTCATACTGCCGGCTTTTGGCCTAATCTGTTCTCTACTGCTGGGAAACGTTTGCAACTTGTGGTATATGTAGCATTAGCAGATCTTCTGTGCATCCTTCTGGGCGAAATATGTGTTGCCTTTGATCTTAACATTATTAAAACAGTATGCTCTGGTATCTATCCATTTGTCTGTCTATTTTTTATGTTATCCATTCTTAACATTCCAGAAGACATCAGTTTTGGGATCAGTTTGGAATGGAAAAATTAAATTTGTACCTTGAAAATTCAGGTGATATCATGAAATCAAAAATACCTTATCAGTAGAATACCTTACATACTATCCATCTAAGCTTAGCTTTATTGGAAATGCTGAATTTTGCTACATTTGCTCTCCCCTTCCATTTGTGACATGAATGCTGACATATGTCCTGTGAAAACTGATGTCACTGACTTCACCGAGTGGCAAATCGCTTTGAAAATTTGTGACACCAATGCACCTGGAGTGACTTAAACATGGATTTCAGAAAATTTGTTTATTTATTTTATGTAGGATGAAACCTGACTCTTAAGTGATATCTGTCTGTGATACACCCTGCCACCCAATTGCACCTCACTATTTGCCATATAAGCTTGAAGGAGCTTCACTACTTCTGTTTTCATGACTCACATGTGTCAGACCCAGGTTTCGTTAAGATACTGCTTATGCTACAAGATTTGCTTTTACTGTTTCTTATTTGAACAGGAAACCACTTGAGTCAGGACCTTTCCTCTTCCCACAGAGCAGCATCCTGGGTACTGGGACATGAAAAGCCCTTTATGCACCATGGGCAGAATGAACAGCCATTTTTTCCTAATGCTTGGCAAGGTTATAAAGTTGTCAGCTTTAGTTTTTGCTCACAGTTGTCAGTTTGCCCAGGCAGAAGGTGACATGGCACCTTTCGCTGAGGCACTAACAAATAAACATATCTACACAAGAAATTTTCTTCTTTAAAAGAATGAGTAATGGTTCAATTCCTCATCTGTGATTTTTAGAAGGAGCTATGGGAATGAAGTGCTCAAATCCCACTGAAAGTCAAACACATAAAACTCTTAGGCACTTAAATGTTAGGACTGCCTGTTCCTAGGACTTGACAACATAACAACTGTTGTTCAAATTAGAAACCGTGTAAGAGCGAAGTGTTGCTGAAAATTAGGCCATTTATTTAGGTACTCAGGGAAGGACTGAACTGCAGTGGCAACTCTGACCCTAAATCACTTAGATATTTTGATCACACTACCATAAAAGCTCATCTTAAATTTACATTTCTGGTAATCTTGGCAATGCAGTAAAGTAATTTTTGCCACTCTTTCTGAAAAAAAAAAAAAGACTATTTCAATCCTTGTGTAGATTGTGGTAAACATCATGTATATGAGGAAAAGAAAAAGGAAAGATCCATCTGTGCTCCTCAGAACAGCAGCTTCAGTAAATGCAGAAGCAGAGTCATCTGAAGTTTGTGTTTAAGGAAAAAGGTGATGGAAGAAAGTATTTCCAAAAGTTGATGTTTTAGGTCTGTCTGGACTAACTATGCTAACTTATCTGCTGCCTCTCTGCTGGTCTGACTTAGATTTATAAGAGGCAATTAAGGAAGCTGTACCTCTTTGAGGAACACCGCCTGTTGAAGTCACATCTCTCGGGTTACCCTACGTACTCACTCACTCAGCCCCTATTCAGATTATGGATACACTCACCCTGCCTCTATCTAACTCTGATTCATAAACAGATAGGTTCCCAAGGTTGTGGCAAAGCACAGCTGCAACACAAACATAGATATTAACATTCCCACAGCTTTAGAAATATGGTATTACAGCTCATGGAATTTAATAGAGTTCCACACATTCAATTCCTGTGTCACTGATGTTATTATGCATGTGTTAGAAATCCCATCTGAAAGGTACAGATTACTTCAGTGCCCTTTTTTCATCACTAACTCTAGAAACCATATGGATTTTTCAAAAGCATATACCATGGACCTAACTCTGCTCAGGTTCAAACCACAGAGAGTTTTATCATTGACTTCAGTGGAACCTGCAGTAGTGCAGTGCCAGGTGCTGTAGAAGACCCAGTTCTTTGTGCTTATTGAAAGAAAGATGACAGAGGGACTCATTCTAGATTCAAGTCAATGGGACCTTTGGATGTGAGAGAAACTAATGGCTGGCTTTTGTGAAAGAAACAGGACCTCAGAAACAGGGCTTCAGAGGCTGACTTTGGCTGCATCCAGGCATGTTGACACAGGCTCCTGAATTCAAACAGTTTCCAGGAGCACATGCATCGGCGCATTAATAGTCCTGCTGCAGGCTCCAGTTCTGAAGGATGTTGTAAGAATGATCTTACTGCCACTCATTTTGAGTTCTAATGCCTATGTTTTCAGACAGTATTATACACTGTGGTTGTAAGCAATGTTTGAAATGGTAAAAGCAACCTAAAGTGCTGAATGGCTACCTGAAAGCTAAGATTCTGCTAAAGCATAGCACAAGTCAGGGCAGACAAGTGAACACTTTCAAACCTCCATGGACTACACAACATTTATAATAACAAAGAATTAAAGATGAATCTACAGGACATCAACTGTTTTTGTATCTCAGAAAAGCCTTTGGGGGATTGTAGGCTTTTTGGAGGTAATTCAAATTCACATATAGCCCTGATCCCAGAGTGCATCTTGAGTGCAAAGTAGTTCTACAACACTACTGGCCTCTCTTAGCTATTCTAAAGTGCCTTTCCAAAGCAAGGTAATATAGAATTACTTAAAGCTGATTAAAGAGTTACATCCTATTTCCAAATGTGCTGGAGAAATATAAAAAAAATTTAATTTAGATAAGAATCAGGCACTATCATTTTAGTCTGATAGCATTTCACATCACTTGTAAAGCTGAATAACTACAGAAAGTGAAGGGTAATAATGAACTGATACTCTGCTTCAAGTGAGATTAAATTTTAAACAAATATCTGTATATAGATGGAGATTTATAGAGGAGTCTAAGGAGAAGCTTGATATGCATTAATACAAGTATACTCTACAAATCTTCAACTTAACCCCAGGGTATCCACCTTATGTACAGTGTATTAGTATTTAATTTTACCTAAGCATTCCTTTCTTTGTTATTCCAATCCTCTTCTACAACCTCTTGGGATATATTTTTCATGGTATTTTGTTTTTATCTTAATGTTTCAATGTCTTTTGTTGTTTCCCTCCATTCTTCTCTTCTGTTGGTTAGCTTTTGGAGGTTTTTTTAGGCTTTCCTGAGATAACGAACCAAGAAAACCTGGAGACCTGGTGATGCAGTCTCTGTATGATACCTTCAAGACTCAAAACACAAGGCAGCCCTCTAAAATGAAGCAGTACACTATCTTCTTTTCCCTTCAATAACCATATTTAACTTCAGGCCTCCAGTTATGTAGGACTCCAATAAACACTTTCTCCACAACAGAATATATTGGGGCAAATCTCGTCTGTGGTCTGGCATCTTGCCCAGCTCACGGGAATAAAGGGTTGGGTCAGTTTCTTCCAGGTTTCTAAAAGTCTGCGGTATTTCTTGTGAATAAGCATGGCATATATTCTGTGGGGCAAAATGTTAGACTAAGTCTTATATGCTGTGCTGGGACCTGGGATGGGGGGGATGTTGACCTACCAGCCATGCATTTAGCCCTTAACTCATCCTTGGGCCATAGCCAGCTAAATGGGCTACCCCAGGAATACCTAAAAGTTATTACAGCTCCACGCAGCCTTTCTGTGAAATAGACGGTGGCGAAGGTTTGTACCTGACCCTAAAAAATAAATCAGTGTTATGCTACTAGATTTACCTTGACAACAGAAAGCAAGCAGCCTATCATTATTCCAGCACTGAATATTTTTATTTTCTTAAATTATAAATATTACTTTTTCCTCCTCACCTTCAGTCTTAAGAATGTGGTTTCACATTTCATTTAATGCTAAATGGTTCATTACATAGAGTAGCAACTTAGTTCTCTTATTATGGTGTTATCTTTCACTTTGTCAAAATATGTCTACTTGATAAGAAATCTGACAGAAGTTGCTTATGATGGGATCACTAACAGCCATCAGTTTCTCTCTAGCAAATGAAACTGTAACCATGGAAACGGCCTTTTTTTGCCAGAATGAAAATGAGACAGCACTCTGCTGCAGCCATTAGTAGAATACACAAATGTCCCTCAAGGCAAACATCTAAAGCAAATGGACTGCAAAGTAAGGAGCACTAATTTCTATTTATTTAGGATTTGTAAACCTAGCAGAGCAAGATATTAACAAAGGAACAAACAAAGGAGGTTAAAAAAAAGATGTTTGTATTTTTCTTTCCATTTACCAAACTCCTCAATTTTAATAAAGATACTTTATTCTGGTTTTATAAGTATAAGCTTAAATAGTAATATAACAATGCACTTAAATAATGCTGTGGTTTGATTGTGCCTGTTCTATGCAGAAAATAATTTTTAAAAATGACGCTGGAAGAATGGTTGGATTCTTTTTTTTTTAAATTTTTGGAAATGTGTATTTTAGTGCAAAAGTATTAAAAATACTGAATGTGAGACTTTTTTCTCACACTGTTTAATTTTCAAACAACCCTGCTCATTCTGATAAGATACACCAGGGCTGATAATAAGTCTATTCTAAACACTATCAGCAGTCGGCCACTGGCTGTCAAAGACCTTTCAAGTCTCAGACTCTTCTTACCATTCTCTTTATTCAGTACTACGCCCCTCTTGCTACAAACTACTTACTGAATGCATAGATTCTTTTGACAGACTCAGCTTAGGTGAGGGGTCTTAAACCGTCTATGATGTACATCAGTAAGATATATCTTAACTTGTTTGCCTTCTCCTTTCACATCAAAAATCATAGCTACTCTGGGAACAGCAATGTCTAGCCTCTGTTCTATTTCCAGCTCACTGAATAAACTGAAGATACAATTTTCCACTAGGATAATTAGTTCGTTAACCAAAACTCTTTAAATATTTAATTCATAGCTACCAATGGATTGGAATCATCATGCCAATTACTTACAGATACGTTGGGGCGCTTCAAATACCTGTGTGACTATAAATATGACAAAGTGACATGCTGTGACAGCCACTTTCAGAGACCTGTTTCCTATAGTGTGATTAGAAATACCTGCCGTTGTTCTGATGTGTTTCACAGAGGTCAGGGTTAAGACGTACTTATAGAAGTTGCCTACTGCCAGCTTACTGGCTGTAGCTGTAAAAAAAATAAAGAATGGGCAATGACAGAGTAGAAATACTAACCTGAGAAGGCTCTAAAGACTTTATAAACTTACACTCTTTGACCTTTATGGCTTTGTAAGTGTTAACCATGTCAAAAGTGAACCGACGTGCATAATTAAAACGCTATTACAAAGACCACTGTGTCACTGGGAAGTTATTTGGTTATCCTGCCTGCAAAATACCCCTAAAATACTCCCTCTCAAATCAAAAGCACATGTTAAAATAAACATAAAAAAAGGGAGAGGTATCTTGATTTTTGATTTTGCTTGATACCGTCTTTTAATTGTCCTAAGCATACATTTGGCCACATGTGTGAGTATATATGTATGCTTACATACATACAAATATAAAGTAACAATAGTACAATAACATTGCAGGTAAGTTTGCAAAAAGCTTTTTCAGACTCAATTAGATATCTTCCTGAGTAGATGTACGTCTGGGAAAAACAAGCAAGTAAACAAATCTTGATATACTGGGAAACTGGGAGGTGGGGGACATACAAATAACTATTTTCTGTCTTCTATTATAAAAGCGTAGGAGTGCATCAAGCTTTTTAGGTAAAGAACACATACCCAGACATAGCACTAGCTAAGTGCAGCGTTTGCACATAGTAGTATACATAATAGTTAATTAAAATTGGCAAAATTTCCAAGTAAATAGGTTTGTTATTGGCTGCTGGAAACTGACAGCTGGAGTTACAATTCTCTTTAGTCCAGACATCAGAAAAAGCTGTAGCTGAATAATACTAATCCAGACTGAAACTCTATCTCTAGAAGAACAAAAAAAAGATCAGTTAGCAGCTGAAATGTCTTCTACCAAAGCACATTTGACATGAGAGGACAGAAAACAGATTATATATACGACCACATTGTCACTATTTGCATTACATTTCAAATTCGGTCACCTTTATCATCACCTAACCCAGTATCTTTGTAGTTTAGGGTAGAGACCTTTACTGGCTGTCCGTGATGTTATTTCCCTACAAAATGATGAATTATGTCACTAATTATAGAAAAATAAACAAATATATGCAAATATTATGATGTTTAAACTAAGTGTGACAGTGATATTCCATTGCTCAAGTAGTTTGTTACTCTGTATTATTGCCATACATTTAGTGGAGATTCTATACTGGTAATTTACTTCTCAGCTCCCAACTGAGCATTTATATTTGCCCCATTTGCCCCCTGAACTGATTCAATCTACTCAAGGCAACTAAGATGAGAGAATACCATTCTTAGGCATCTTCAGGATTCAGTAAGATGCAAGAAGCTCACGTAGAGAACGATTCAGCCACCTAAAAGCTAAATGACTTCTTGGAGGTGCTTATTTTTTCCATTGACCAAGTAAGGGGCTGAGAGCTGAGTTCAGGCAGTTCCTAAAACTGAGTGGACAAGCATTCTGCAGGAGTCACCTCATATGCAGAAAACAACAGATCAAACATTTGAAGTCAAACTAAAAATGCACAGATTTGCAGCACATTTTGTCACAGCAGCAGCATCACCATTGATATTGCTACCATTCCACTCCTTCTGTATGAACAAAGGCAAGAAAAAGGAAAAATAGAGAGGAAAAAATATCAATCAGCTATCAGGAAGAAGAGAAAGAGTAGCATTCTTTTTACCGGTACTATAAACATTTTGGCCTTTGAATCTGGCTCTGAAATAATGCTAGATGTGCCAGGAGAGACTGCTATGGCTGGAGCTGCAGCAGCATTCGCTGTCCAGACCTGGCCCTGCGACACATAACTTCCAGCAGTCTTGGGCCATGAATGTGCCGTGGGGTAGGTCAGAAAGGGAGTTGCTGATTCAACAAATTCAGTTTTACCTGTCCTTATTAATACCATAGTGGGTTCTGCTCTTCAGCAAGTTAGTGGACAACTTGATCTTAGGAAAGCTTCTGGATCAATTTTTTCTCCAAAGGCTAATTTCATACCGGACTTCACTAAGTATTTCTGCTCACAACACCACCACTGAATCCCACAATACTTCCCAGCACCCTGAGTACGGTGCACTACTACATATGGCTATATTGAAAAAGGAACTTTGTATGTAGCTAAAGGCCTCTGGCAGCTTCAGTTATTTCTGTCCTGAAGAGTTTGTTGTGTCTACATAACAAAACAGAAATGCATTTTTATGGTTATAGAAACAATTTAAATCGGATAACCCCAACTCAGACAGAAGTGATAAGAAAAGTTCCAGATACTATATGCCATTTGCATTCAGAAATTATTAGTTTGTATTTTACTGTTTTCATTGGTCCTAATGAAGACCTTAGTGATCTAATCTCTTAGTTCTTTGTTGCTGTTTATTGTTCAATTCTTCTAAATTATTACGAAAGCATTCCACTTTATAAGGCAAGAAAACTCTTAAAACGAAAGTATGTGAATATGTGCATGTGTTTCAAAGTGCAGATGAAAACAGGATGTTTGCCACTTTGTTTAAGAAAATATGATTTTTCAGATCTAATTACCCCTATTTTCAGTTCAGTTTGCCAGGAGCATATTCACACTGACTAACTTTACCTGACTGTAGTGTGCCAAGATTCTTAGATGTGTCACTTCTCATAGGGACCTACCTCTTCCAGCTGCTCTATAGAGAGACTAGAAGGTTTAACTTCTTATTTTGAAGAATCACATCAGTTCAATGCCTAAAGCTAGGCAGTCTTAAAAGCAAACCTTGACAAAGGATCATTGATTGAGCAGCATAGGGGTAAGGGACCTGGGGGTCCTGGTGGACAGGGGGATGACCATGAGCCAGCAATGTGCCCTGGTGGCCAGGAAGGCCAATGGCATCCTGGGGTGCATTAGAAGGGCTGTGGCCAGTAGGTCGAGGGAGGTCGTCCTCCCCCTCTATTCTGCATTGGTGAGGCCGCATCTGGAGTACTGTGTCCAGTTCTGGGCCCCTCAGCTCAAGAAGGATAGGGAACTGCAAGAGAGATACCAGCTCAGAGCCACGAAGATGATCAAGGGAGTGGAACATCTCCCTTATGAGGAAAGGCTGAGGGAGCTGGGTCTCTTAGCTTGGAGAAGAGGAGACTGAGGGGTGACCTCATCAATGTTTATAAATATGTTAAGGGTGAGTGTCAGGAAGATGGAGCCAGGCTCTTCTCGGTCTCATTAAGCGATAGGACAAGGGGCAATGGGTGCAAGCTGGAGCACAGGTGGTTTCGGGTTAATATAAGGAAAAACTTTTTCACCGTGAGGGTGACAGAGCACTGGAACAGGCTGCCCAGAGACGTTGTGGAGTCTCCTTCTCTGGAGACATTCAAAACCCGACTGGACACGTTCCTTAGTGATGTGCTCTAGGTGGTCCTGCCCTGGCAAGGGAGTTGGACTAGGTGATCTTTCGAGGTCCCTTCCAACCTCTAATATTCTGTGATTCTGTGATTGTTTGCACTATTTGTCCCTTTCAGATAGCCCATTTCTCCTAGACCAGGTTAGAAGAAGTTTTTGCTACATATAAGTATGCTACATCTTTGGTTTCATATCTGATTTCAGTTTTTGTATTGGCAGATACTATCCTGGTTGAGGCAAATATCTGCATCATTTTAACTGTTAAGTTCAGGAATGTCCATTGAAATTACTAATTTTTATTCATTAGCATAACATAAGTACTTTGATGAGTATAAGAGAGAAAATATTCTTCTGACAGATTTAGTATTTTTCAGTATGCTGAGGCATCTAATGATACTATAGGAGCTCTGCTATCTGTTGTAGCTTGAAGTATTCTGGGCACCATGAGTCTGCCTTGTATGTTTTCCTTAACAACTGAAAGAACCCCCATTATCAAATAAAATAAAATTGACGCAAGTGGGATCTGCACAGAGGACATTAAAACGCAGATTGATCACTAAATCTAGTAACTCCTAACTGCTCTAGCACATGTATTATAGCAATATGTTCCCTGGCATAAAATAAACCTGATTTCAAAACACTAGGATAAATTAAAAACAAACCCATTGTTGCAATTGCTACAGCGAGTATAATTTCAAGGAATTTTAAAACCTTTTACATAGCAAACTAAGAAAGTAATCATGTGAAGAACATGAATGTAGGGAGTATGGAAGTCTGAAGATCTCCCACTCTAAAAGATCTCAGGTCTGTATAGTTTGATATGCAATATAATGTTGGGCTCACAGTCGGTAGGTCTGTAGGGATCTGATCATGATAATCCCTAGTTTGTTTCAAATAAAGCTCTGCTCTCCTGTGCTGAGCTTCTTACAGTTGTGCAATAGCTTTTTCCTGGAAAGACTGCCAAGAAGGAGCACAGTAACAGGGGTCAACTCCAACCATGAACTTTATGAATTGTTTAGTGGCACATTAAAGGACAGCATCAAGTTCACTTATAAGCTTTGAAATGATCTTATTTCTAGTCTGTGCAGGTGGATGATTCTGTGTACATTTGATTCACTTGGTCAAAATTTAACCCATTGTCTCTTGCAGCTCTCCCCTCTGCAAAAATCTTTGCCTTCTGCTTTTTATATTTTATAACAGTTTTACCAGAAAACCAAGGAGGGAGGTTGAGGGGAAGGGGGAAAATCTAGAGAGTGTTTAGGATGCAGGGGTATTGCTAACGCACAAGGCTGCTTCTTAGCCTTTTGACCACGGGCCCAAGTCCAGGAGGGATGCCCTTCTCCACAGAACTATCTCAACGTGAAGAACCATCTAGTTCACACAAACACACACCTGGTCCTTCATGTTCACCTGTAACAAGAGCAAGACTCCTGGTTTCTTTGGTGTTGACCCTTTCAATGCCTTGGAGAATGACAGCAGATTTACCTAATTCAGTAACTTGCAGTTACAGCTAGCTGGAATTTGTGGGATCTGCTTCGCCAATTTCTTCAGCATACACTCTAACAATCAAAAATTAAATCTTGCAGTGCCAACTTCCACGCTTTCAGTGCCACTACCGACCCACCCAGAAGATACTAAATTTACCCTTGAATAAGACCTAAATCCAAGGTCCATCTTAATCCCCATGAAAGTATCAACTTGGTTGCTCCCTGAGCAGATTCAGCTCCACTTCCATACCACTTTTAAAACACAAAGCTGGTCTCTTTTGGGAGTTGTGGAATCAAATAGGCAAGACAACAGTCAAGATAATATTTATCTAGAAATGATGAAATCAAAATTCAACTTCTCTTTTTTAAGATTCATCTTTGGATTGACTCTTCTGCTTCATCTGGGAATACTTTGCCAAGAAATTTGCATGCTAGCAGAGAGAGAGAGAATGATCCGTTGGCTACAGACTGATGGGTGCTAGTCATATTATGAAAACAGTGTAATCCCACAGTTCCTTAGCGTGTGCATCATATTCAACTTATCCATATAGACCATATCCGTGCAAGTGGGGGTTTTTTTCCCCCCTGTTGTGTATTCTTCTTTTTTTTCTTCTGTTAAACTTTTGGCAAATGGGACTAGTCTATGGCTTCCATCTAGTGCTATGGCTGATGTAGCATTCCTCCTCAGACTGGACATCTTTTCTTGGCCAAAGCTGCATTAACACTTACAGAGCAGTCACACCAATATTGTATGCATTTAATGGAACTGAAATGGCTACTGAGCCTGTCATAGTAGTCTTACAGGAGTGCGAGAGGAGATCTGTATGAATAACTGAATTTTTTGATCAAGTGGATAAAGAACAATCAATCAGAAAAAAATAATTTGCACGTTTTTAATATTCCCAAAGAAAAGAGATTTGAGAGGGCTTTATTTCAGATTGCCCAAAATATTAAATATTCAGGTGATCATCTTAAAAAGTAGTAAATTTTTCTAAATGAAAAGTTGTTTTGAAATGAAAAAAAATCAAAACATTCTACTTGAAAATGTCAGAGTGAAGTGTTTTGACTATTTAAAATGTTTTTACTGAAAAGTGATAAATTATACATGAATTTGTGAATTGTTTCATCATCTGAAATACACATTTTATTTGAAAGAAAGTTACAGCTCCCTTCAGAGGTTTCTTCTCATGTCTCTGGTCTAAGTAAGCAAGATTTTCTTCCCCAATTTTTGTCTTCTAATTTGTTTGACATTTAACATATATAGCTATCATAAATCTGAAAGACTTGAACCATACGGTTGTGTTAAGAGTAGATCTGACTTCACTGAAAAGTAATCCTTACATTCACAAACACACACACACAAACACACACAAGAAAGGGACAATTTCCGCTTTGAGTTACAGTAGTTTAGAACTGAATAATATCCTAAATTAAATTGAATTACTTTGTAATCAAAATGATAAAATGTTTAGAACAATGGGCTGGTAGTTATAGAGAAAACTGTGATAAATTGTGACATGACCTGTTGGATACTCAACAACATCTGCACAATTACTGCGATGATTATTGTGGTGATGTCTGTACTGTATTGTATGATATAGTTTCCATGATAGAAATTAAATACTGTCATAATGTTATTTCTATTTTCAAAGAGTTGTTTGGACAGCTAGGGAAATGAGGTAGCATTCAATTTTAGGTTTTAAGTTAAAATACAATTGAGATCGGTAATTACTAAAAATCATTACTGAGCTTGAACCTGCTATTTCCCCCTATATTTCTTAATTTATCTGATTTATATTTGAGTAAAATCAAATCTTGAGAGGAATAATTTCTGATTAGATCATATCTGTTATTTAGTATCTGTGTGGGATTTAATGCAATTGCTGATAATTCTTGAAATTTGGCCAAGTGGTAGTTAACATCCTACAGATGAGTCATAACAAAATACCTTCCTTTGTCTCTGTACAAAATGTAAATACAGAGAATGTAAAGTGTTATTTCCTCTTTCAGTTATAAAAAAACATTTCTTCTTTTTAATCCTTCCCTGTTAAACATTTTTTCCATTCTTTCCTATCAATTATATTTATTTTCACTATTTCTAAACTTGCTTTAGATCAAATATTGGGAAGTGTTATGACTAATGTAGTTTTAAATTATAAGGAAAACTTTTTATCCTTTAAAAAACCATTAGAAAGAGAAAATAGCACTAATACTGCATTATGTGATTTATTTATGTTCAAAGTGCATTATACCTCTGCAGTGAATGTTATGTCTCTCTGGGTTTAGTATAAAGATATAATCATAATTGTTTAAAATGTTACAGTTTAGTAGTAGAAAATGAACTTTCTAGCATATAAAAGGCTTTAGGCCATAGTCTCTGCGCTGGTGAATGGCTACAGCTCAATTATTTTCCTCAATGTTCATTTGTTTACATCAGCAGAAAATTTTGGCCTCACAAATAGATATTCCCACAGGACCCCAGTGAAATGAATGGTCAAAAGACATCACACTGAAATGAATTTTCAACGTGTTTTTGTTTTTCTGTTCTGAAATGGACGAATGATTCAAATGAAGATAAGTATCACATCAAGCATCACGATTTGTTTGTGTTAGCTGACATTTCCCTGGCTATTTTAAATAACTCTTTAAACAACTGAAAAGAGCCTTCCAGTATCTTGCTAGTATCTGCTGTGCTTGAAAGACAATAGCTTGCCAGGCTGTAATCTGGTCAGTACTGAATCCTCCACATTTTCCCTTGAGTGTGAATGCTATAAATAGTGACTAACTGGAACTTTCAGACTTCAGAGTAAGATTTTGTTTGCTGGGGAATGATGTGGGAGTAGTGTTCATGCAGAGGTGCAAAGGAAAACCAAGCCAATTTAACAATAGCCTAACTGGTTCTCTTTGTTTAAACTATTCCCAGGAGGTGCATACAGTCTGAATTTGCAGGCACGGTCTCAGACGGACTGGAAGATCTTTCTGGAAAAAAGACGTATGCCATCATAGTTTATAACAAAGAGGATATGAATTGAGGTTTAATTTGGCATCTTTATGCACTTCATCAATATTTATGTCTGTTTCAGGCATCAGCATTACTTTCAGATTAGTCAAACTTCATTATGTAGCTATGTTAGGTAAAACATAAGAAAATAAGTAGAAGGTTTTTTTATCGGATGATGGTAATGTTTAGGTATTCAAAAACATCTAAGTTTGCTTCTCTCCAAGATATCTCAGTTTTCTTATGTACTGTATTGAAGGTATTTCTGTTTACCTTGATTACATTTCCATTTACCTTTCCCTCAGTATGTTTGGTTTTATTTTCAGTAAATATTTCACCAACATGAAGTTATTTCTGAATTATTCTGTTTCTATCAACAGAAATGCTAAATACAGTCTGCAGCAGTGGCTGCCTTCATTAATATGATTTCAAAACAACAAACGATGCTCAGCGCATACTTTATTTCTGCTAGGAGACATCACATTTCTAATTAAACTCAAATCATAACTGAATGAAAATACATGGAATTCAGTGTGGTTATTTATATTGTACACTTAATTGTTATTATTTTTCTTTTACCAGGCAGAAGAAAAAATAATCATAGGGCAGAGGATGACATTTGAAAAAAACTATTCTCTCTATAAGCAGGCTTTGTTGTCACAAGTACTATACTGACAATAAGATCTTTAGGAGAGCTCTGTTTCTATCACAACATGTAGTATTCCTCAGGAATTAACAAATTCACCCAAGAACAAACCCAAAGGATTCTTTGCTATAGACTTGTCTAGTACTTCTCAGGAAAAGTTTTACTCTTTTAGACTATAGAAAACTTCTCTCTACTTAAAATGAAGAAAGACAAAGACAGAAAGAAAAAGGTTTGTGGTTTTTTTTTTTCCAAAGAGCAGTAAGGAAGATGATGGATTAAAGCAGATGCAGACTGTTTGCAGTTATATAAGACTATTAGGTACCCTGCTTGTTCTGGCTTTTGTAATTTGTCCATGTCCTACTTTATGTAACTCAATCCATTGTGAGCAAAAACATGCAATACCAGAATAGTTCATATTTCATTTTGTCAGCAAATTAGAAAAAAAATATAAAAACAAACACAATAGACATCATATTTGCTGAGTATAGAACTGAGTATGTTTTCATATCAAAGGAGTCTGAAAAGAACAGAAGGTTAAGAAGATTTTTTTTTTACAATGAGCAGATGTGCTTGTTACTGTTGATGGACAAGCTTATCCATTTACATCAATTAATATCAACAGCAAGCACATCAATATGGAAGCTTGTCCTGACGCCTTGATTTTTTCCCATCTGACAGGTAATAGTAGGGCTGGGAAAATGTCACAACAATTTAGTCATGCTTCACTGACTTTAACTACTTCAGTGACAATGGGAATGCATCATGCTAAGATTCCTTATGATTCATAATGGTACTGCATTAGTCAGCTATTGCAGAGGATTTAAACTAGTCTTTGTCAATTAAGGGTTTAAGGTCAAATCCTCTTTATGGTTTTTTCATTCGTGCATTAAGTAAAAGCAAGTTAAAATATTTATGAATGGCACTAAAATGTGGAAACTTTCTTTAGGAACCTGTCTTTTCATATTGAGTCATAACTGAAACCAACTATGTTTGACAAAGAAAGGCTATTCCATCACATGGCATGGCTTATCCTCCCCCTTCTCTAAAGATCCAAGCTACAATCTACTCAGCTTTGGCAGGAAAACTTCTGTGGATAGAAACCTGCAGTCATAACTATTTTAGACTGTGGGATGAAGTTATGCTTCAGCACGTTTGACAATGATCAAGATACGACCATAATATCTGTAAATTTTTCAGTGCTCAGCAACTCAAGAAATATTTAACAAACAGAAGGGAACACTGTATATGGGTCAGTGAAAGGGGTGCAGGGTAGGTTCTCTGCTGTCCCAACAGGAAAACCACAACAAAACCAGACAAGCCCAGATAAGACATGCTGTCCCCATGGCTGCAGTGGCTGTCCAACCCACCATCTGCAGGGTGTCCATAACTGGCTTCCCCAGGCCTGCACGTACTGCTTTTGGGATGGTTCAGGGAGCAGCGACAAAAAGAGGCTACCAGCTTCACTCCTGCAGCATTCCCTGCTGGTCAGCCCATTCAGCTCAGAGGGACCCCTGTGCCTTTCCCTGATTTTAAAAGTTGAAAACTGCTGAATATCCATACGTTTTCTTCCTGAAGAGTAAGCAGTAACGGGCCATGTTTTGCTTATCTGCTTAGGTGCTGCCTCACTGTTTCCCATGGGTTGCACAAGGGTAGCTGGGAGCACGATATGTCCAATATTTTATTTTTATGCAATGTTTTATTTCTTTGGGCTAGAAACGGCATGATTAGTCCTTGTATGTAGAGACACATACATGCATATACTTGTACGCTTTCTCCATTCTAAATATTGACTGAAATTGCCATGTATTCATATGGTTTCTTTTCTGCTCAGTCACTGCAAAGGGAACTCTACCTGAAATAAGAGGGGATTCAGCGTTCAGCTGTATAAGTCATTGATTTAACCTTTCTGTCATGAGAAAAGTGAAACCAACTTGCTTCCAATATAGTTAAATGTTTAGTTATATATGAAACTAGATCTTTGGAAAGGATAGGAAATTACATTTTCTATAATCAATCAATCATCTGTGAAGAGAAGTTTATTTAAAGTGACTCCATTTTGATTACTTCTAGAAGAGATAAATAGAAAATTATTCCTAAAGAACTCAATGTATTGATAATGTGACAGCCGAGAGGTTGTGCTCTACATTATAGATCATTTTCCAATTTTATGAATGCCTGCAAAACCAGACAATGTTATTAAAATAAACTTATACTAATGGCATATGTATATTGGATCAACAGTCTTGTTAGAAATTAAATAGCAATAATTAAAATGGTCTAGTCAGTCTATGCCAACTATATGTGAAAATATCAGTGTGAAAAATATATAAATAGCGAGGACATTTTTACTAAATCAGAAAGTGACATGAAATACTATAAAAACAGATAATAGAGCTATATATTCACTGAATGTTTTTTTTATATACTTACCAGGTGCCTTAGTCACAGACTTTGGCTCTGAAGTTGCACACAGGTATGTGGTGTTTCCCCCATGACTCTGTCCTGGCCCCGGAAGCCATATTTTGTAGACATGAGTGATGTCCTTCATCACGGGACCCTGAAGGTGTATCTTTGTGTGCACTGCCAAGGTGATGGGCATGTACCAGAATGTTTTGTGCAAGAAAATAAGGAGATGTTTGGTCCATATGGAAAGGAATTTCTTGGGATAGCGTCATGGTCTTGAGGAAAGTAATGAGATAAACGTAACAGAAATCATCACTCAAAATCTTGAAGGTGGCAGTTTTTGCGTGTCCAAATCTTGGGCTTAGTATGGCTCTGAGAGGAATAAAAAAGGCATTGAAACCTCTTAAAGATCATCAGTTCCTACTTTTCTTCCATCTTCTGAGAAGCACCTTTTCCTAGAATCCCAAAGTTCTTGGGGCAAGGTAACAAGGGATTCGTCATTAAAAAACTGAACCTGAATGTTTTTAACTAGATCATTTAGTGGTTTGGTTTTGCTGTCTTTTTTTTTTACTCTGGTCATAAAGTTCACCAGAATCAGCATGTGAAAAAGTTTGATTTTTTTCTAGAGGTGAAAATGGTAATTTGCATTCAGAAACTTCAGTTTTTCTGAAAGTTCACTTTTCACTACAAAAAGCCTACACCACTGTTACGGGAAACTCTCAGAATATATGAGATACAAATATAGTTTAAAGTAGTTAGGAGACACCGTATTAGACTCAGTAGAAATATGTTTATCAAAATTAGAAATGGTTTTGGCCTATTTCTTTTCCTACTGTTAGTGAAAACAGCCCACGTATTTTTTTTTATACGTTAAGCTATTTGGTGGTGTCAGTATTTAGAAACTTAATTCTTTACATTTTCAAAAAACTCTTATTATGTCAGGTGTGTATCCCACAAAGATAACTGGACTGAGAAAAATAAGAATAGAAGTATTATAAGGAAGAGTGAGTAAAAGTTTCTTGAAATGCTTTTAAAAGTTTTCTCCTGTTTTTATGAAATTTTGTTGACAATTTTTGATAACTAGGCAAGAGCTAGCACAATAGTGATGGTGAGTTCATCTCCATACTAATCCTGGACTTACGAGGTGATCACCCTGCAAAAGCAGCTTTAAGCATGGTGCTTGGTTCTTAGCATAAAGCTGAAAGAAATCTCAGAGAGATCTGCTAATTTTCTGATTCCTTGAAGAGAAAAAGACCTCACAAACTGGGAAAAAGAAAGGAATACGAGAAATAGAGTGAATGCACTGAAACTGCAGGTTTCTGACAGAAGTATTGCCCAAGACAACACTAGGAACAAGACACTGACATCCAAATAAGCGCTTTGCAAGGGGTGAAAGAGCAGCTTTGGATTTGGTCCACCATAAGAATTTATATCTATTCAAAAATTCAGTTCTGATGCCCACTGATATCTTATTTTGCTTCACTCTTTGACATATTAAGGAGACGTTGAAGCATACATATTTATTCTGGAAAGTGTAGCCCTACAATTTGGAGCCAGTGGACATACTCTAACAGAAACTAGGGATGTTTCTTCTTTTCAATGTACTGCCTCAGTGGCACAGAATTCCAGGAAGCAACTTTCTTGCAATTTGTTAGAAAGAAAATCAAGGGGTGTACTGTTCCGGAGGTGCTGCAGAAACATCTTGAAATGGTCACATGATCTGTTCTACAAGCCAAAAGAGGTGTTTCTTCAAGGCCTTTTTTAAACTGAGATGTGCTTCTGCTTGCTCAAGCCCTCCCACATACAGATGAGGACATAATATAGGGCTATGTCTCATTATGCAACCTACCTCCCACATGCATGTTCTAAAAGAAAGCCCTGAGCAGCTCCATAACACTCCTTTAGGCATGAATAGCCTTTAATACCAATAGTGAAATGAGAGTGATTAGTACTGCTACTGGCACACGCAGTACCTGAGCATTCATAGTTCAGTTCAATGTAATTGATGGAATATCTTGATTTTTGAGGGGAAAGAGCTGACAGATTTGCTCGTGAGATATGTCATAGTGGCTCATGGCCCAGGCATTGCTAAACCTTGTGCATGGCACTCTGATGCATGCTGACTATGCAATCAACATCAGCCCCTCATTAATTAGCAGTTTAATGTGATTGTTTTGCAAGAATAAAATAACAGGAATGATGCTACAAGTCAGAATCACTAGGATGCTACAGGGATGCAACTGCCAACAGCAGGAGGGACAGTGAGAACCTTGCCTGACCCACTCAACAGGCAGAGCCATGCAAATAGCAGTCATAAGCGGTGTGCATCACACAGTGAAGAGAAACTCACTGTTGTAGATGGATATGCTCTCTGACAGCCCAGAATGAAAAAGGAGAAATGGATTTAGTTGTAACCAAGGACAGTATACTGGTAAATTAGTCCTATTTATATTCCTTGGCAAACTGAGCATTTTACCCACCCTGGCAGGATCACTGCCTGACCCCAGAAATCTCAGCTGTAGGAGGAGGATTGTAGAGGCTAGTAACAGGCAGCGTGAAAAAATAATACTCACAGCTCATAGCTCATGCAGCAGGGTTATTTATTTATTTAGATTCCTGCAAATGTGAAAAAGTAACTTCTCCATATGGCTTAAATGCTATTGATGTAATCTGAAAATGCCTCCTGATACTCCCCATTTTCAAATAGAGTGAAAAAAGATGAGCCTTGCAAGGTGCCCTGCAGGTCAAATTCAGGTTATATTAAGTCAGAGAAGGGGAGGAAGCCATTTCAATGTTGGTGAGGAGTGGATCTATTTATAAGGCCTTTTTAAACCCTTGCTTCATTTCACAGCTGATTTTCTCCAGCCCCAATGACTATGGCTGCAGGAGCATCACCTTATCAGGAGAACCAGCCCGTTGGTTTCTCGTTCTTAAAAACAGAATAAATAAAACAAATGAACAAGGCAAAAGAGAACTGAAGAAATATCAGCAGAAAGTTTTTCCTCCAGTCAGCACAAGATATTAGGATCTTTTTCTGTTGGTATTACAAAAGTTGTGTAATCTTTCAAGACATCCAGTGTGGCACTTAGCATTAGGACCTTGTTCAGTACTTCAACAAATGAGAACGTTTGGAAAAATGTCCTGCCTTAGCGCCTTGTTCCAATAGTAGGAGCTAATATTTGTGGGAGCTCGGCTACAGATTTCAAAAAACATACAAGCGTGGGTTCCCACATTTTTTAAGTACTGAAAATTCAACCTTTGCTATCTGAAGATCTAGCTTTTGCAAATACTTAAGCACATGATAAACAGGAATTTCATGAGTAAAACCACACCTCTGTTCAAGTGTTTTGCAGGATTAACCTTCTTTGTACATAGACTGTTTTCACCATTATGGTTTATACTTACTTTTCCTGTGAAATACAGTACGTCTGTTTGCTGTGGTGAACCCAGTATGATACACAGATCAATCCCCACTATTTATATTGCACTAAAAAAAATATGTCCATTTAACAGTGCCTGAACAAAAGAACTGTTTCTCATATGGGCTGTGAAACATCTTCAGGTAGTGTATTAACAGAGGACCAACCGTTTCACTTGTTAAAGAAGGAAGCTTTTGGAACCTGCATTATAAATTCCTTGTGATAGGATTCATTAGATCAGTTAGCTTCCAGAGAAGCCGATATAATGCGACGCATTTAAAACATCCTTTCAAATTGTAGCACAGGATCTCTGACCACCATCCTGGACTGCTCTTTGATTAAGGAACAGCTATTCTTGTATTAGAGAAGAACATTAATATTATAAACATCTGAAGGTAATTTCTAGTCAAGGAGTACCTGGCAGTGAAGAAGAAAAGGTAGTATGCTGTGTTTTATTTCTCAAATAACAAATATTGGCATATTTATCTAAATTACATAGCCTGAGTAAACGCCTATCTGTGGAAAGGGTACGGAAAGTATCTTTGCAAATCAGAATGCATACTCCATGGCAAATGATGTTTGTTGATACCCTTTGGATTATTCAGTGTTCAAAGACTGCCGATTTGCTACAAAGATCTGACAGTTATGTGCCGTTCAGTGCTGGTGCAATCAGGTGTCAGGGTTGCATAGCTTTCCTCAGGGAAGTGCCAATAAACTGTATCTCATTGAGCTACCAAAAATACAGCACTTCTCACACGTTTCCTAATGAGAAAGCTATGTCAGAACTTCTTCTGGAGCTACTGACTTGTGCTCTAGAGTTTTTAAATTTGTACAAAGATCTTATTTTCTGACTGTGAGTCAGTTAAACAAGTGTCCCCCTCTGTATGACTCACAAAGAAGTCTGAGGGAGAGCAAGGTGGCTGCTAATGCTGGGCTTCCCCTAGCTGCAGCAGTCTGAAAGGTAAGCCTCCACTATAAGACAGTTGCCTAGGTTCTTTCTACAGACACTAGAGAAAGCACAATATCTCAAAAAAAAAAAAAAGGAAAAAATAGTATATCTTAGATACCTGTCTTAAATCCATTGAAACGTCCCCGTGAAATGCCTGTACCTCTCTACTGGCTATGGAGGTAGGCAAGAATTTTAAATGGCTACAATGAGGAGAGCCATTGAGTGCCAGGGGAGGTTTAGGTTGGAGATTAGGAGAAATTTCTTCTCGGAAAGGGTGGTCGGGCATTGGAACAGGTTGCCCAGGAAGGTGGTGGAGTCACCGTCCCTGCGGGTGTTTAAGGAAAGGTTGGATGTGGTACTTAGGGACATGGTTTAGTGGGTAATAGGTGATGGGGGGACAGTTGGACTGGAGATCTCTTCCAACCTTAATGATTCTGTGATTCTATGATTTTAAAAACTTCTAAAAACTGCCTAGCAGAGTTTCTTAGCCCAAATAACTACTCATGTGTAGAAATTGCAATCCAATATCTCACAATTCTATGATTCTATGAAGCAATTATAAGCTGTTGAAAAAGAAGAGGTACTGACTTTCTAAAGGTGCATGATTATAATGGGTAGCTTGTGGGGACTTAAATATGACAGAAATATGAGGCTTAATATTACTAATGATGGGCCTTAATCTAATTGTATTTTGTGAAGAAGAACCCATGCTTGGGATCGGAGTAGGAAGAGAATTCTCCAGTGAAAGCACATATATGTGATAGTGAATGTTCAAAAGCTGATTTGCAGTTTGGATAATACTGATAAAAGTATTCTTTCTTGCAGAGGTTGATCAGTGTGCTTAGTGGAGGCATGAGAGAATGCCTGGAGGGAGTAATAAATGCAGCTGGATGCTTCCAAATACTCATGTGGATACCTACCTGGTAGCGATAGAAATGAAGATGACAGATGATGCCAAAATACTGTACTCTACAGATTGCGTATTATTTTAAGATAGTGCAAAAAAATAGGGAAGTATGATTGCACTTCTCAGTCTCTATAATGGGGCTCTTCTTGATGCAGCTCTGCCTTCTTAAAAAATGGCATCCTCAAATCCCTGCATTGATAATATCTCCTTTTGCTTTGTTCACTTTCCCAATCACTTATTGCAGAAATCCACAGGAAAGAATATTGGCACATTCACTCATATTCACTCATTAACATAAGTTTTTGAATCTGTCAACACTATTTTAACCTGTATTTCAAGGTTAAATGTCAACCTCTTTCAGTCTAGAGATGTTTGGTAGCTGACTAGCACTAGTCAATGCCGTTTTCCAAACGTCTAGAAATTCTTGATATCACAATAGTCAGAAACGACCCATGAAGGATCCAAATCAGACCATATTCCCTGCTGGACACTAAAATGTTGGTTTCTAGCCTTGATTATGCTTCAGAGAGCAACCGATGCAAAAATCTTACCATCTTTATCAGTAACTAGCACTGAATCTACTACTATGCGATTTTTGTATCTCATATAATATTGCAGTGTATATCATGCAGACCATCAAACAGACTACTGAAGCACAGTTTCTGTTGGACTGACAGGATATAAAATAGATACATGGTATCTCCTCTTGTTTTGTAGTTACAAAGAAATATCAAAATCCATATGAAAAAATAAACCTTGCAGGTTTAAAAATAGACTTTGTTATACCAGGAATGTGAGATTTTTCTTATTCTGTTTGGCAAATAGCCGGACAGTGCGGTACGACCACAGCGTTTGTTCTCACTTCTGAAGGAGTATTTTCAAACTGCTCCAGCAGTTATGAGAAGCCACTTATCTCTGCACTGGAGACAAACTGAGAGGCTGGTCTTTACTTAGAACTCTTTGTTAAGGATTTACTAATGCTTAACTTTGTTAATCCTTGGCGTTGCCACTGGAGATGTTTGCTGAATGGCTTGTGCAAGTCACTTCACATCCTCTTGCCCCATGTCCATGCTTTGAGCATAACAGCAGTTACTGTTTCTTTAAAAGTATTTTGACCTTTATGTCTGGAAGGTAGTACACAGTGAATAAACCGTAAAAAGGATGTTGGAGGAGCATTTTTGTTAGTATCATTGTGATTATTTGTAGAGTTCGACTTCTAAATTATTACACTCACCTTACCTAAGGAGGATAGGTATAGCGATTCCATCCCAAATCACTTTAAATAGAACAAGTAAACATTCATTTTCTCATCTTTCCCTTTGTTGGCCAGAGTCAGAAATTTTTAAAAGCTGGGAGAGCTTTGTTTGAGGCAGTTGTTGAGGTGAATTACAATCTTCCAGAGTTACTTTCCCTTCCCATACAGAGATCTGTGTGTGAATAGGCACAGGTATTACTGAATTACTGGAAGGTAATTTAGTAGATGTTTACAACAGATCAGATTTTTATAGCAATGGCGAGAAGTGAAGGGAACACTGTTGCACTATTTATGCTGATATCAAGTTTCACTGACTGCCCTGTATTGTACTACAGGTACAGTAGTTTTCACTTCCAGAAACTGGGAATAATTCCAGAGGAATGCATCTGGATAACATTTGCCTGTTACCCTCCCCAGAAAAGAATTAGTCACCAAGGGCCCTATTCATAAAAACTAATTCAGGCCATTTCCACATGAATATCACGTCTTTATGTGGAAAAAGTGTGGAGCATGCTTTTTTTCTACATAAAGAATCCTTTTCTGTGATTAATGGAGCTGTTTCCCCCTGCCTGTAAATGGACACCTCCCTGCTTTGTTAAAGAGGAGACTGAAGTCCAACGCAGAAGTGGGAGTGGGATGGGTAAGAAACTCCTAGCTTTAAAGCGTATATATGAATGACCTTTGAGAATGGTTACAGTATAAATTATCTGGCTGCTTGAGCAGACGAATGTTTAAAAATGTAAAGGAAAAGGGATCAGTCCTTACTGAACACAGAGATTTTTATGAACTGGCCTAACGTTTTTCTTCAAGTTCATAGTTCCCTATTACCTTCTCAGTGTTAAGCAGGCCAAAGCTTCCGCTTTGTGTTGCACTTCGCGAAATCCTACTTCCAGCAGAAATGAGTCAATCATAATGGTGCGATAGCTTTAATCAGCCCACAAGGTTGATAAATTGGATTGATTGGAATCACATCGTTAGCATGTGAATTTTGGTGGAATTTTAATAGCCACCAGGGGTGCGCAAGATTGATAGCAGAGTCAGCTTATGATTTTCTTTTGGTTGAATGCTCATTTTAATGTCCTGTAACATACACTAGACCTTGCCTACTGTTCAATTTGTGCTGTGATGAAGGGTTTTAACATACTGTAAGTTCAGATCATTACATTTCATGTGAGATACAGTATATAACTAAAATATTATGGTTTTTTTCAATCACTCCAGGGAGAAGTACAGTTTTATTGAAGACATTTAAGGCAGTTACAGCTACAGCTGCAGAACGCTGCCTGAATGAGGCTCACATGGCAGTGGATATTGCTGGGTTTTGATGGATACAGTCCCAGGCTTGGTTTTACCAAGAAAATATTTAGACAAACTTGTGTAGAAGTCTTCTAGATGTTTATGACACTCCCCCATGACGGAGAAATACAATCTATTACAGGCATTAGTTAAGAGAAATATGATGGAAAGAAAAAAGCAGAATGAAACTTTAACTTAGTCGTTCAGACTGTGTAAGTATACTAATTGAATGTTTCTAGAGAAGATGACAAGGAGGAAAAACAGACTATTGCAGCTAAGTTGATCCATATGATAAACTCTGATGCCACTAGATGGAAATAATAGGATAATGTAACCCATCTGAAACATGAAGAAACAAAATATTTCCGGTCATAAGACCCAAGCCTTCAACATGTTACTCAGTGATGTGTATGCCTTGCCTATGAATTAGACATGTCTGTCAAATTATGAGCACTCTCCAGATTTTTCATAATGTATAACAAAATTTTCAACTCTAAATTATCCATGCATTTAAGGACAGTATACTAAAATGGCAACAATGGCTTTTCCATTGCCACTGTCACTATGGAGCCAACCGTTCTCGTAACAAAATAAGCAAAGATGCCAAATATTGCTGCAGACTTTTCTTTATGCACTGTTTTCTGGTTTTCTCTCTTTTTTTCTTTCTTCTTTTTTCTTTTTTTCCTCACAAAGTTTTACAATACTATAGCCTCAGATTATTTGTAATACAGTTTGGAGTCTGAATGCATAACAAGTAATTTAGAACCAAAAGATTCTGAGTCCTCCAATCCATTACAAAGATCAACGCTGCCACAGGTCAAAAGCCACAGAACTAAGAAAATTGTGGCTATTGTGGGATTTTTTTTTTCCTCCTCTGATAAACAGTAAGCAGTTGACTTTACTTGCAATTGAATGTTAGCAGCAGTCTTTGCAGGTGTAGAGCCAAGCGTTCCCTATTTAGCATCAGATGTCTATTGACCATTAAGCAACATAATTTAGAAGCACAGTCAGTTATCACGGCTTTGCTGGAAGGATGGTCCTCTGAACTTGCATTTCTGAGTTCACAGAGGCTCCATACTGGAGGGCATGTTTAGTGATCATTTTGTAATGGTATAAAAACATCAGAAACCCAGAAATAAATGGAGCATTCTTGGGCAAATTAGATTAGCTTGAGCTCTTTCCACATGTGATTGGAGATGATCTAATTGGCCTGTGGCAGTAAGTAAGTTATACTGAGTGTTTGAATATAATGCATGTATGTTTACAATAATAAATGCATTAGAAGCATTTTTATTGTTCGTCTTTCTCTTAACATACTTCCTGTTAGCATGAAGTGCATAGTACTTGCTGTGGCAAAATGGAATATTGCTTCATACCAGTGTAAACGATTTTACTCTGTCCGCAGTTTCACTTCTTGAGATCCGTCCTTATTCAAAGGACAGATCTTTCAAAGCCGAACATTGTTGAGGAGTAGCAGCCAGATAGTACTACATTGCTATAGAGGAATTTATTTGGCACACTTAATAAGTTGTAAGCATAAAACATTTGCTACCACTCTGATAACAGATACATATTATTAGCTTCTTTCTACATTGGTTGAGTTCATACACTAATTGTCTGAGTTCAGGTCCTGTTCATACTCACAGATATCAGTGAATTAGCAAACAACATCCTTCCACAGCAAACACACAAGATACTCTTTACAACGATTGTTTCTGTATGGATCCATTGGTAAAGTGAGACACAAGAAGTTACAAATTCCGAGGCAGCCTTAATCTAATAGCCTAGCTTTCTATAGCACAGAGAGCCTTAAGACAGCCATGACACACGAAATCATGACCTGACTGAATTCTTTGGAGTTTCCCCTGAGTGTCAGTGAGGTCAGAATTTCCCCCTGCACTTACTGTGCTTGCAATACAGTTTGTGAAGACATCAAATAGATCCGCTGATGAGTAAAAAATGTTAGGGCTTGCTTTCAGTATAGAAAATAATAGCTCCTAATAAGTCAGTTTTGTTATAAACCTGTAAAACAGTTCGTCTACCACCTTTCACCATGTTCTTTTGATGACTATGAACTCAAACAACTCTAAAAAGATAGATGGAGGCATGAAAAGTGAGAAGGCTAGGAGCAGCATTAGACACACAGAATATCGGTTTGCATTGTAATACTTTCTTTTTAGCCAATAAATTTAATTTTGTGTTGAAATGAAGTAAAATACTAGACTGTATTGACTTGGTATATAGTATAATAATAATTCTGTGGTTTGGGTTTGTATTTTTTTTGAGGAGAAACATCCAGAAAAAAAGAACTACTCAGATTCAGCTTCTCTAACTGTTCTCTATGTCCATGAATCTCGTTCAGCTACACTATCTGCTTCATATAAACAATTGGCTGTGACTGAGTGACTCCAACCAAGTTAGAACAGGGATGAATTTGGCTGTTAGCTACAGACAGCTTTCTCTGATAGTGATTTCAGTTCTTAGAACTGTTTTCTGGGAGGCTGGGAGGTCTCGGGTTCATGATTACAGTTTGGCCTGCTGTAGGCAAGAAGCAAATCACAAAGACCAGTTCTGCAGAGGTGCTCCATGATGGATCTCCTGGTCCTGACAAAGTACTTTTAGCCTAATCACTAAATCATCTTTCCTATAAAAAGATGAGCTCTGAAACTCTGTATTCACCAAATGCATAAACAGAGACAAAAGAAGCCACACACACACACACAAAAATGTTGCCTTTTTCACCTGTAAAAACCCTAGAAAAATATTAATACATCATGTATTCCTTTTTCTAATTCTGTTTAGTTTTTAACTGTTGGTGTTATTTTTTCCTTCAGGTAAAAGAAGCTACTACTCCTACTATTAACAATGATCACTGCCTTTTTCTTCATAAATGTAAGAAACTTTCTGCATGTCTGACCTAAAGGAAATTGCTTACTCATTGTAAATAATTAAACACAGAGTACCAGCTGCCAGAGACAGCATACTTTTTTTGCATTTCCCCACTGCTGTACTCCGTGTGTATGCGCAACATAATTTGAGTGGGAGACTAAACTTCCGCTGAAATGCTATCTAACTGCCAAAAGATACAGAAAATTTCAGAAGGGGATAAATGACACCCAAAACAATTAATACAGCACTAGCAAAGCAGAAAAATTTAATACAGTTAGATTTCTAAAAAGGTGTCCCTTTTGACCGAAGGGTAGCCACTGGGGCTGGGGAGGAACGTAAGAGGTTTGCAACTTGCTGCCACTTCAGACTAGGACTTGCATTTCAATGGTGCCATCGGTTTATTCAGGTTCAAGTTCTCTGCAGGTGGCAGGGATGAAGCAAAGGGAGTCAATTTCCTTCCTCGTTCCAAGCCTCTTCTTGAACAAGTCACTGCCCAGAAGCTCTTTCATTCTTAGCTGTTCCTCAGGTTCCTGCTACGAGTGTCTGTGAGGCTTCCTGTTGATTACTCTGTATTCTGCAGTCTTTCTGCTCTGCTCCTTTTAATCCCACACCTCACTTCATAATATTAAAATGGGAAAATCCTTTCAAATGGGTCAGTCCCTTAGTCAGTTTGCATGTGGCCTGTTCAAGTTGATGATTCCTGTTGTTTGTACCACTGAGCAACTTTACTGGTCAGTTAGTTACATTTATTACAGAGAGCATACTACTGTGCGCAATAGCTTCAAAAGGCTTTTTCACACCTGGATATCATTATATTAGGCCAAATCACAGCTGCCCACATTTTATCACTGAGCTAAAAAAGAATACTTACTTTTTATTTTTTTCCATGTATGGTTTTGACCCCATCTTCAATCCAAGTTCATATCCATAGATTTTGTAGGAATATAGCTGAGGTGCTTCAGAAAATTATGTCCCTTATGGTTGCTACTGGAGATCTTACTTATTTGAGAGGAGCTTTCTTAAGAGAAAGTGTGAGAGATGGATGAATGTTTATACCTACTACTTCGTTCTAGCACACCTTGAAGTAACAGCCTAACTCTATCTCTCAGCTCACTTCGCTTTAACTCCACAGTATATATCTATGGTCCTGCTCCTGAAGGTTTCAGGTTTTTCAGAGATGTATCTTGTCTCTTCAAAGTCCAGTTCATATTGCTCTAGAACAGTTAAAAAAAAAAAAAGGATTACAAAAAAATCCCAAACCTTAGTGTTGTCATAGTTATATTTTCTCCTTTGTAAATGTCGTACATTCTCATTTATATTCTCAAACAAATGAGAATCAGGTCCTAATTTTCTAATGGGATTTGACGTTGAAAGAACACTTCAAATCAAAGATCTAAATGGGCTGCTTTTGAATTCAATTCCGAATTAAATGGAAAACGGCTTTGTCTCTCGATATAAATCTCTAATGGTATCTGGCCTTGCTGACATTTACAGGACTGCTGCTTTATATTTTCACCATGATATGAGCAGTCTCTCTGGGGAAAACACCATCAAACCGTAGCTCTTCTGGCAGCTTTCTACAGTCAAATTTCTTTGCATCCACTTCCTTTCTTACTATTTTGAAGTGGAAATCCCATGGCTGTAAACTTGAAAACACATTATATCAAGTCAGATCATGACTGTAGTTACTGTTTTTTTCTAGCTCTGATGTCTCTGTGTCTAATTTAAACTTCATGTCTCACTTTCAGCATGATCCAAAATTTTCTCACCAGAAAGCAAGGCAGGAAACTAGTCAGTTTTACCTTCTTTACTTCTATTCAGAAATGAAATGCTTCAGGAAAAAAAAAAATTAATAAAAAGTATGCCCATTTCCTTTTACAGCATGAAATACAGTAGTTTTTACATAAATGTGTAGTGCAATCTCTAGACATCTGATGTGAGTCTACAGAGGCTCCAGGTGGTCATTCAAAACACCCAAGTGAAGAGCCTGCACCATGAACGCTGTTCAGATATGAAACAAAAACCCAGGAGCTGCACAAGGGGTCATTTGGATTGGGTAAAAACTTTGAAAAATTTCTTTACTGAAAGGGTTGTCAAGCACTGGACCAAGCTGCCCAGGGAAGTGGCTGAGTCACCGTCCTTGGAGGTATTTAGAAGATGTGTAGATGTGACACTTAGGGACATGGTTTTATGGTGGACTTGGCAGTGCTAGGTTAACAGTTGGACTTGATGATATTAATGGTCTTTTCCAACCTAAATACTTCTATGATTCTACGAGCACCGGGACTGCCAAACAGAAGCATATCACTAGCCCATCTACCAAATCTCCTATTTCCACCAGTAATGGTATCAGATCCTTCAGCTGATTCATGAAATCCTGAATTAAACTGTTGTGAAATAATTAGGTAGCAAGGAGAGTTTCTTAATTAATCCTCAACGAATGATTGAGGGTTTGGATAATTTTGCTTTTTAAAATCTTGGCTCTGGTAGCTGAGTACTCCTATAAGGTTGTTACATGCTCAGCCTTACGTAGGTGTTAGTAAGCTTTGTTAAAAAATATGCAACAATGAGTTCAAAGGGCCAATTGTATATTCAGTGAAAATTATTTCATTTTATTAATGTTAAACTCACTGCATTCCAGATTCTGTGTACAACTTGTTCAGGCTCCTTTCTGGATCATCAGTCTCTGTCAGTCCATGAAGGCTGAAACTCTTATCTCTGTGAAAGCTGGAGTGCAGGTAAGTACAGGGCTGTTTCATAATCAGGTCACAAAGAACCCATGCTTTGTTTGTGGGTTTGTTTTTATTATTTCTGAAGGGTTTTGCTCTTTTCAAAAGAAATTATTCTAGTGCTGTCAAGGCAGAACCACTTTTTCATTTTTTTTCCCCTTCCAACTGTTAGAGAATTTGAGGATTCAGCAATATTTTCTTTTCTTCCAGCTTTCACTGTTGTTCAGTCTTTGGCCGTTGTTTATGAATGAAGAACTGTTATAAAATGAGGTTGATAAAGCCTCATCTAAAATCATTATCAGCAGCTACTTCCTGGGTTTGGGAGTACAATAGATGAATAAAGTATTCTGCAGTTGAATGCTGCTCTTCTTATATAACGAACAAGCTTTCACCAAAGTGCCAAAACCTCTCCTCTGCATATTAGTCAGTCTTAAGATGTACTAAACTTTAAAATAACTTATTCAACAGACACATTACTTGTTCTGATTTGTTTAAAGCAAGTTTGCAGGAAATGTAAAATGTAACTTCTGTTGAGCTATACTTCTCTTCTGCATGAGATTTTAATGTTTATTCAGGATTAAAAATGAATTTGAAGTCCCTGGGCTAAATTCTGACCTTGTATTTCACCAGTGTCATGGATTACCTGGCAAAGAATGAAGTGTCTCTGGGTTGTATCAGTATAAGTAGGTCTGCAAATTTGGGGCCTAAGTTACTATGACAATAACTTCTTTTTATTCTGCAAATATTTACATACAGTTTCTAATGATTTTTGGCATGTATTTTCTAGGTTTGTTCCAAGGTAAAATGTAATAACTTCTCTGAGAAAACACAGGTTTTGAGGCAAATATAAAAGTTAACTTCTCTACTCAAAGATTTGCATTCAGAAGCATCATTTTAACAGTAGAACAAACTTCTATCAGAAAAAAAATAAAGTATTTTGCCAATGCAAAACAGTGAGTGACTTTAAATAGTGCACAGCTTCCACTGGAATTCAACAGCACTTAGTTGCACAGGCCAAACACTATTAGGCTTCTCTGAAACCTTTAAGCTTAAAGCTTCTAGTCTTTATTGACAATTCTTTCACCACTCTTGCTAGCAGTGAACTGAAAATATTTTTCCATAGTCTCGGTAGTACTGCTCCTTTTATCATCAGTTTTACCACATAAGGTGAACACAGCAATAGCAAAGATTAAAACCAAAATATTTTTCCTAAATTCATGGAATTTTGTCATAAAGCAAAGTGTTTATGATTAAATTATTTGTTTAACTTTATGTCCATTTTTATTCCCTGTTCATTAGTAAGAAGCAGTGAGTGAATTTATTCAGTTTCACTCATTTTACTACAATGTCTGCATTCTATTAATGGTAAAACCAAATGGTTATGTTTTCCTTTTTGATGGACTATGTATATTTTCATTCACAACACCCACTATTTCAAAAAATTTAATGTTTCTCCTCTACTTACTCAGATGAGCAAAGTTTCATTTATTTAGCATACATTATAAATCAAGAAGGTTTGTGACATATTTGCCAGACTGCTTTGATAAAACATGGTCTGTCAATATCAAGTGTTACTTCAACAAGCATTTAATTATATTATTTTTCAATGTGCAAGTATAAATCAGAATGAGACTGCATCTTGAAACATGGAAAAGAGAAAGCAGATGAAATTATTTAGAATTAAAACCCTGAATCCAGATATCTCTGCTTTGGTGTATTAGAGAGATCAGACATGTTTTTTAACTGATCTCTTTTTAATTTTTGACAAAGAACTGGAGTGGAATTTGGACTCCTTGTGGGTTTTGGTTATTATTTTATTTATATTAACAGAAGTGGGTTAGGTATAGAATAGAAAATAAAATGTCTTTGTTGCTAAGCATTTGTAATCTAAGTAAACAATACTCAGTGAAAAGAAGACAATACGACACGGAAAAAATCAGCTACTTTTGTAGGGTAATACAACAGGGTAATGACCTGTAGCTGTTGTTCTTACAGCCCTTTGTGGAAAGGCCTAGAGTTGCAGGTCACAGGGAAAAACCTCAAGGTTTAAAGAAAGCTTAAAATTGTAGACCATAGATTTCAGTTCTTTATCATAGATCAATTCATATAGCAAACCTGATAGTATTTCTACCATCATTTAATGACAGGATTAAACACGATGGTCTGGATGGTTCTTTGGCTCAAGAAGACCATAAATTATAAGTCTTACAAACTGGAAAGAGGCATGATCCCTCTCCACAAACTCTGATTTTCTGGCCTTCTACTAGAGACGTAATACTAATCTAGCTAGACCTTTGATCTTATGTTCTGTGAGCTCACATAATCTTTGATTATCTTTCTATTAAAGTTTAGCTTCAAATATAGACTGTTCTTATTGTGCCCTGATTCCTTCTCTACCATTTGCGCTTTTCCTTACATTCCCCTGTATTAGCCAGCATTAGCAAAGAATACCACCTCGCATGGGTTTTATCTAATACTGCTTCCTATGGGGGTTGAATGTGAGTGGGGAATGGCATTTGATAATCTCTGACTCCATTGTAAATTAAATTTAAATTAAAAACAACTGTTTCTTTTAAAGCAAAAGACACATCTGCATTAAATATAATACAACTTCATCTGGCTTGGGCTGTCAACACTTCAGTAAGTGTCAGACAGAAGATTCATATGGTTTTGGTCTTGTCACTGACTGTCATCCATTTCCTAGAGCTTTTGAAGTCTTTTCAGAAAGATGGGCAGGAATTGATTTAAGTCATTTTTAAATAGTTAAATAATGATTTTCTTCTTTCCCCCTGACAAAGTATGCAGCTTGATGAATTTGGATAGTCGAGTACTAAGGTTATCAATACATAAGTAGCGTTTGCCTTTGATGGTGGTGTCTCATGAGCACTGGATTAACCAACAACAAAGCAGGCAGTCGGTAACAAGTCAGCCCCAAACTCACAGCCACTCCTGGGAAAGACCTTTTCTGGAGGTTGGCACGTGCATGTTGCAGCTGTGAAAGCTCAGCATATGAGTGGCTACAGGTGTTGGCTTCATTTTTCCTCCACATGTATTTGTAGGAAAATGGGCATCAGTGCCAGGGACAAAGAAAGGTTGTGCCAAGCTGTTATAGAACAAAAAGAAAATTGCTTGTGACACAATACAATCCGTATTGCTTGTATGACAGCTATATGGTGTTCTGGAGAATTCTGTTTATGAATAATAATGGGGTTTCTGGCAATGTTGACGGTAACACTCAATGGAGAGTCAAACAAAGGGCATTTTGTTTCACATTCATATCTTTGGTAGTCAGGCATTTTGGAATCCTGTAATCACAGTGGTTTCCTTTTCTAGTTTCAATTAGGTCCTTCTTCCAGCAGTGTACATTTGTTTCCTCTGGTTTAAGCAAGATTATCTAACAGAGTTTTAAATTAAATGGTCTTAAAATTACTCATCCAAATGTGATTGATTAGGTGGGCAAAGCTGGCTCCATCTTCTGCAGGAGGGAGAAGATGAGGAAAGGAATGGAGGTGAAAAGCAAAGAAGATGGAGGAAAGCTGCCTAGAAGGAATTTCTGCACAAAGTTTTATCTGGAGACAAGGATTACCTCCTATGCCTACATTGTACTGATAAAGTAGTGCAAGCCACAAATTCAGTAGATTGAAAAAATGGGTGTTCTTTCAGGAAAAAAAAAGCAAATCTAATCTTTTGCCAAATCCAACATCTCTTCTTTTGGAGAATGACTCCAGACTTTTGAAATCTGACCTTGAAATCCTTTAATTCTTGAACAAATTCTCTGTGGCGTGGAAGTGACATCTTTTTTTCTGAACCCCTTTACTTACCAGTTCCTCCCTCCTGCTTGTCCCTATCCTGGCAAAAGGAGAGAAGGAGAGACGTGGTGTAAATGTCTCAGTACCACAGAGGGAGCAGGATCAGAGGAGACGGTGCTCTGGGGAAGGACAGATCCACTGTCCAGCCAGCCGATCCCCAGCACACTGGTCACGAGTAGAGCTGGGACTCTGACATCCACTCTGGTTTCATTTTAGATTATTTCTCATTCTTTTTGGCCCACTTTCCTATTTTTTCACTTGATTTTTTAACATGAGATCCTACAAATAATCCCAAAACTTCTTCTCATAGTCACATGTCATGTGAAAGAGTCTGATTGATGGAGAATACTGTCTTCAGAATATTTGGTGGAACTTGGAAACCTCTGCAGACTTCTCTCTTTTCTTTAAGGAAACAGACAATAGGAACTTCGGAAAGTGGAGCCACTTTCCAATCCAGTCTTCCATTCAGGAACAGAAATCTTACTTTAAAAATAGAAGCCCTAGACCACAAAGATAGATAATAACTGCACACAAATAACCTCCCCCATCTGCCAAAAGAGTATGTCAAAGGTTCTATTTCTTCTCAGACAGGATAATGTTTTCCTTGCATGCTTAAAAAGTGTGTTTAAGTAATGCTAAACAAAGTGAATAAATTATATGTGGGATCTGCAGCGCTAACTTGAAGTATATCTGGTTTTGGCTTTGAGAAGGGCCAGTGTCTGACACTTCACAACAAGCAGCCAAAACAAGAAGCAAATGGGGAGTAATCTACCTATCAGCACTGGATTTCCTCCTAACCTGTAATAACTAACAATAGACTTACACCTTGAAGCAGCAGAATTAGTGTCACTTCCAGATTTGAAATTGTGGCAGCTGCAGCGATCCTTATTATCAGTAAGTATATCCTTACAGTAAATGGTATCCTACTGAGGAGCAGTTTGAGGTTTGCAGTTAGTTTTCAGGGTGTAGTTAGATTTTCTTTAATCTGTAGCTTACTCTTGCAAAGTAGTGGTCCTTCATCTTTTTTCTTTGGGAGTTTTAGCTGCACATATAAAGAACATTTTCTATCTGTTTGGAAAGTAACTTGTGGGATTTCTCACTGAAGACCTGTATTTTTTGATCCCTGGTTTGGCCTTTGCTTCAGGCCTGTTTCTTGCCTGATTTCTCTTTATTACTAATAACCTTCCCAGGTGATATGCCTCCTGTTTCCCCTATCATTTGGGTGCAAACCCTAAGAATTTAGCAGCTTGTCCCAAAGAAATGCCAGTCTCTCTCTTCATGCACATTCTTGCTCTCCTCAGTTAAATCATTTGCAAATGTTTTCCCTGATGAAACCTAGAACCACCTTTATAGGCCTGCCATGGTTAATTCTTATGTTTAATATAAAGTAGGTTAATTTCTGGTTAGCTCGTGCACGGTGTGAAACCAGTGGTCTATCCTATTTCTGGTTCAATGGCCCCCTGGAACAGGAAGCAGGATTACCCTGGGTCTAGCTGTGATCTCCAGCCTCTACTGAGGGGACTCTGGCTGCCATCCCCAGACGTGTCCCGGTCAGGGCAGTGGGATGGTGTCCCTGTCAGTGAGGCCACTGCCTCTGTGAGTGCTCATGTCTTGTCATGTCGTGTCATGTTCAGACTGGAAATTAGGAGAAATTACTTCTCAGAAAGCGTGGTCGGGCATTGGAACGGGTTGCCCAGGGAGGTGGTGGAGTCACCCTAGGGGTGTTTAAGGAAAAGTTGGATGTGGTACTTAGAGACATGGTTTAGTAGGTAATATAGGGGACGGTTGGACTAGGTGAGGTCCTGGAGGTCTCTTCCAACCTTAATGATTCTATGACTGTATAGCGGTCGATGACCAGCAGCTGGCTTCTGCTCCTGGTCGGCCCTCACCAGCCCCTGACAACATGTTCCTGCTTGATTCTTTTCTAATGGTTTTCCCCGGATAATTTGGACCTAATCAGATTACAGTTCTGTCCTATTTTATTTCTTTACCATGTGGCATAAAATTAACCATAAGACTCTCTTTGGATTAGTGGTAACCAGTGCATCAAACCAGATTCCTGCTGCTCAGAATTTGAGTAATATGAGGGAAATGAGTACGGAGAAAAGTAAGACAATTTCTGACAGGTATTTTGAATTTTACATAGGTCAAGAAACTTTTAATTGCTCTGGGATTTGCTTTTTTTAAAAAAGAATTCTTGTGCAAAGTCCATTCTCAGTTATGTCAGCTATCACATGCTCCAAAAGAAGTAGACTATAAGGGAACACATCTATTACCATGGAGCTCTGTCAGAAGCTGTGATCAAGCTAGTGAAGCACCCTGGGAGCAGAGCAGAGCTGGCACACAGACCTGCGGCAGCATGCTTTTGCTTTGTGCAGAAGCGCCTCTGGGAAGCTGGAGCCCTGTCCCACGGGAGACTGTGGCACATGAGACTGCTCAGCAGTTTCATCTCTCCTACCCGTGCAAAACAGCTGAATCACCAAAGAATCATCAGTGGGATTTCCAGGAATAAATTTTGGTTTTAACATAATGGGGACACCATCAGTGGACCTGTTTCCATTTTGATCAATACCAGAGCTGTCTAACATTGTACAGATGCTTTTTGAGATATTTCTCTAGGTGTCATCCTATCAGATGACAGAATATACAAGCCATTTTTAGATTATATACCTAAAGCATAACAGACATGTTAGCTAGTATATGACAGGCAAAATGAAAACATGAAGAACTGTGAAAACTTGGAATAAACTTGAGTACGTATGACCAGTAGAATGTGGAAATCTGCCATGTGAGATAATAGAAGCACTCATTTACTTTTTTTTAAAAGTTATAAGAAAATAAATGGCGAAGATTGGGAAAGAGATTGAGTCATTAGTCTCTGGGCCAGAAAGCCACCACAAACCTTTATTATTTAGCCACATATTGAACAAACATTTGTTTCAGAGCATTAAACTCTGAGGACCTCTGAGGTGGCTGGTTCTGAGAAAACACATGAAGGTTAATCCCAGGCTAATATGACAGTCTAACAGGGCAGCTGTCCAGGCAAGAGTTCATACCTCTGCATAGTTTGGCTTGGCAAAGTATTTAATTTTGTAGGTTAAAGCCAGTCTTATTCTGTTCATTGTGTCACAATGAACCTCTCCTACTCATATGGATAACCAGGAGTGTCTAGAGAATTCAGCCTCCTGCAATTATTTAGAGCTTTTATAGGGCTTTAAAATACAGCATGTTGCAGCAAACAGTTTTTCTTGGCTTGTCAATGAAAGCAAATATCTCTATATGTCCCTCTTGCTTCCTTTCAACATTCCTCTCCCACAATACTGGACTAAAGTACAGTCAGTCAATGCATATGAGAGCCAAGGCATAGCCAGCTTTTCATACAGAGGACTTGAAAGAAGTCTACTGTTTGGAAGCAGAACAAGAAGTTTCGGTCTAGAAGAGAAATATACTCTAGAGTACAATGATGCATTGCACTCTTTTCACACGTATATTCTTGGGAAATCAATAATGTTACTGTGATATGGCCAGCCATATGTTACATAAAGGGCTATATGTTATGGCTTGTAGCAGAAATGGGATCCAGAATGTCTGCTGGCAATGGAGTATAACGTTACCACACAGAGCTTTATTACAAAAGTAGACTGCAGTTTTGATAGTGGATTCCTCATTCCTGGATGTATTGATTGCATTTATTTCATGGAAGAGATTAATGGAATGTTTAAACAGAGATTTTGCAACCTTCATCCTTGTTGGTAGATGCTTTTGTCTTTCTGTCTTAGCTTGAAGTATCACGTGTCTTTCAATGGAGCTATTTGACAGTTGACATTTTCTGCTTTTACTTCTACTCCAACTGCTAATTGCATATTTACAATCCTTCAATCAAGAGGAAAAGAGAAACAGATTAGAAAAATTTTCAGTCTGTCAAGCAAACCATACATATAATGAAACATCCACTCATTAAACATAGAGAACTTTTACAGCTTTAATAATAAGTGTTATAAAGGGCACAAAGGTATTATTAATTCTGAAGGAATGCAGGACTGGAAAAACAATAAGTCATTTTGACAGTTGCTATGAAGACTATTACCAAATGTTATGTTTACTTCACTAGGTTCAATTTATAAAACAAGTCCCATAAAAAATCTACAGCCTAATCAATTAAGATACGCTGTTACAAACAACATCTAATGGAGTGAGGTTCTGGTATATTGATTAATGATTGAATTGTGATTATGGATTTTATGAAATTAAGATACTTAGTAATGTGGGCTGTTTCTGCACCTTAAATGAAACAATGTGGCAATGAATTAAAATTATAGAATAAAGATTTACCACTGTAAATATTATTTTTTCTAAGTTAAGGAAGTGAATATATCTGAATGTGTGATTATCTTTCTAAAAGGAGTTCATAAACCTGTGTTTATTATGCAAATATAGATACAGGAGCTTTTATTCCCTTGCTGTAATCACTGATTAAATTCCCCCATATGTCTCTCATGAAAATTAAATTTGGGGGGACAGAAGAAAGTCTCTTCTGTTTTTGAGTGAGCTGGTTGCAATACTGAATACAATCAAGCAAGCTGACAGTATGTATGATTATATATGATACCACTCTGCAGGAGACAGTTCCAATATTGTATCTGCACCCCTCCATTCATTATTGACAAACATGTGCCTCGAACTCATTGCAATGTTACAACTGGCATTTTGAAATACTGTGATTTCTTTTTCTTGTAGTCAGGACTTGGATTCCCCATAGGATTTATGCACACTGCATTGTATTATTCAATACCTGTTCATGATTTCCACTAGTGTTAGGAAAAGCTATGTGTATACATTCAGAGTAGAACATATCCCATAGTGGATTTCAGAAAATATAACATACAGTTACTTTAAAACGTGCAGTTAACAAAATGGGAACTGAAAGATAAGGAAGGGAAAACAAGCAATTTAAAACCCATTCACCCAGTAGGTTTGATCCTGTTCCCATTCTCTCCATAGCAAATCATGAGTTGCCTTACAAAAGTCAATGCAAGTTGGCATAAAGTTGGTAGGAAATCAAACTTGAGCCTAACCTGCTTAAAAGCCTGAAATATGCTCTCCATTTTAAAGCAGCCATTGCCCTGAAAACTGATAGATGCGTTCAAACCATTCATGAGGTCACAAAATATTCTTCATAAGACCATAACTGAGTGTGGTGAGAATGACACCGCAGTAGTCTGTGACAGAGCTAAAAAGGCTAACTGGTGCTTAGGACACCATAATGGGACTCATGAGCTCGGTTCCCAGTTCTGCCAAAATAGTATCAACAAGTCCCATTCCCTCTCAGAGGCTGTCTCCACAAACTTAAAAAGAGGGTACTGATGCTCTTAACAGCTTTGATATCTACTGACAAAGAGCAGAGGGGATTATATAAATTGGACAGTTACACAACCAGTGGGGCAGAGCCAGCTCCTGGAGAAGCACAGGCTTCTAGTAAGGCAGAATACCTCTCTGCATCTCAAGGCACCCACAGTTACCACCTCTGCTACTCATGCCTGTTCAGAGGATGTTTTTCTCTGTCTATGAAGTGGGAAAAAAATCTAATTTACTAATGGTACCTGCTCCCTCACCCTCATTCACTAGAGGAGGGGTTAAGAAAGTATGTTCACCTGATCCTCGGCAGGCAGCTGCAAGCTATCTTTGGCATTGCATAGAGCAGATGTGTTCTGGACACTTCCAAAAGTGAATCTGAGAAACGAAGATTAGCGCTTCCTTCAGCCAGATCAAATAAACCTTTGTCAGAGCCATTTCAGATCCAGCCAATGTCCAGTTACGGCAGAAGACCATGCAGACACCCTCAGAGCAGAGAGTGTCCTCCCCAAAGATCAGGATGTGCCACTGCAGCCACCCTTCTCAGAGGAGAGAACGCTGGGGTTTGGGAGGCCCCTTGAGCATGAAGGTCAAATCTGGAAAGCTTTGAGTTTCCAGATGCTTCCAGTAGATTGATGAATAAAGATGACGAAAAATAAAAGAAATAAAAGGATAGGAAATTAAATCTAAAAGAAATCTCTGACTTTGTACCCAGTATCTGTCAGAAAAGGTCGTCTGTTTTACAAGCCAGGAAATGCACAAGGAGAGCGTCTACAACTATTTGTAAATAGTGTCAAATTTATGGAGCTGATTCAACATGAGGAAAAAATAACCCTGGAAAAGAGTTGCAAAACACTCTAAATGGCTTATTTTGACATTTTAAAAACTTTTAAAAATGTTCTTCTGCTTAAAAATGGATCTAAATTTACATTAGAACTATTTTACAAGTAAACAAAGGACATCAAAGCGAAATAAAACATTTCATTTGGGTTCAAACAAAATGTTTATTTGTATCAAAAATATTGTCTTCTTTTCAGCCACAGAATTGCAAAATATACAGTTATTTTCATAGCTTTCACTGTAACATAATTTTTTTATTTCTTTTCTGCCCCATTTCTCATATTTTCTATAAAAAGCACTCATGATTTTTCCCCTAGTGAACTGCAAACTTTTGATTTTGTCATAAGCTGCCATCCTCTTTTTAAAATATTGAATTCAGTGATTGGTTGTCATTGTTTGTAGAACTAGTAGCAGCATTGTTATTATTACTTAGGGTCTTTTCAGTGTAACAATGTCATTTGCCTTTCACTATTCTCTTTCCTCTTCTGTTTTCTAAAACTTGATACTTATTTAAATTGTACTCCTTCCCCTCCAATTACTTTTTCATTTTTATATTTAAGGTAGAAAAGACTGAAAGCTACAAACATCGATGAAATTTTCCAACAGCTTGGTTTGGGGAAAAATTTTCAAACGGCTCATTGAATCACTTGGAAATTCAGAAAACTATTAAAAGGTGTAAGTAACAACAGAAAAGAAAAAACATGATGTTAATAAGAACTTTTCCAGATTTTTTTTCCTTATTTTAGCCATAGTTATCTTTTTATCCTGCTTCTTTTTTTCTAACACTATTTTTTTCTTCCTTCTCTTTCCTTGTAGGTCTGAATCAGAAAGGTCTATCTGCAATTTAGATTTATTGGAATAGAGGTAAAAAAGAATAAGAGCAACTTTTCACTGTCAGATTTGTACAAAGGAGTCAGTGTAAGTGAAAGCCAAGTTCTTTCCCATTTATCTCTTATTCTTTTTTATCTCTGTTCACTTTCTCTTTTTCAGTCCTTTCCATCCCTCTTCCTTGGCTTCCTTCGTACTTTTTTTCCCCTCTATCCCTACTTTTAGTTTTTGTAACCATCCCTCACACATCCCTACTTATTATCCAGGGACCTATTCAGCCACAGAAGTCTTGAATGTAAAGTGTAAGAAAGTGAAAGAGAGAAACTGTTGCAACGAGCATGATGATAGATGATTTTCAGTGGGTTTTTTTTACCTGAAATGTTTTAATATTTTCAGCCAAAAATATTCCCATCCTTTCAATAGGTTAAAAAATAACCCCTGAAGTGTTGGTGTTGCTGGTATGTATTACTATTGTTACAGAAGCCAGCCAGAGGGAGGAAATGACCTTTAAAATGAGAAGAAGAAAAATCTCATTCATTTCTGACTCTTCCCTGCTTTCCATTTGCTCTGCGTTTTCTCATTTACTTCTCTTTACTTTTACATCCTTCTCTTCTGCCAGTTCCTCTACACTTTTCATTTTCATTTTGGTGGTTAATGAATGTAAGGCTTATAATGCACTTGAAATCCACTTTCTTAACCTAATTTGAATGCAGATTGTAAGAACAAAGGTGAGATGCTCTGTCCCTATCTCAACTCCACAAAACCATGAGAGAAATTAAAGCAAGAGAAAATGTGTGGGAAATATGTCAGCACAGTTACCCCCTACGCTGCAGTTTCACACGAGTGTGTTTCTTAAGCACATCTATCACTGCATCCACAAACTGACCTCTCAGCATTTCAGGGTGCTGCTGTACAACACCACGTGGTCCATGGAGTCACACTAAAGGGTTTCCTTGACATTGTGATGGCTCACGTGAAGATGAAGATGCTGTGGATAATTGTTGCCTCCCAGGAAGCCGTTTCTGCTCCCTTTGCTGGAGGCAGAGCTGGAGCCACTGCATGCCTGCTCCTCTAGGACAAAGCCTGTCTGGACACAACTGGAGCAGGCAGGAGGGTGCTCTGCACTGCCCTGTCTTCATGTGAGACAGAGAGAGGCATCACCCAAGGGTTATCCAGGGAGCCTTTATCTAACCAGACCTGGACATGGACCCATATCATTTCAATTCTCATGTCAAGCTCATACTTTTGGAAGAACCATATATACATACAAACTCCCTGTGCACTGCAGCACCAAAAAAATATAGACAGGAGATACAGTATAACAGTATCTGTGTTGCGAACCAAATCAAGAAGTGCTGAAGTATCTCTTATAAATACACTTCTTTGGGAACAAAATCTGCAGAGTGGATTCTTTGAAAAAAAGATTCAGACATATGCTCCCTCCTCTGCTAAGTGCCCTGAGAAACAAAGCTTCAGATGTCAGCAGAAAGTTAATATATAGAGTTGGGAAACCTTAGAGGAAGGTTGTAGAACAAATTCCTTAAGGAGTTTGACCTTATATGAGTTTGTATAATGTTGCAGGAGGAAAATGAAAAGAAAAAAAATCGAGGGAAAGACAGTGAAACAACTAATATCTGTCCAAAAGGAAAGAGAAAAATCAATATTCTAGATTTATTTAATGTTTTTGCTTGCAATAGATTTCAAGGAAGGGAATCTTTGTTTTATCTCTAGATCTCCTCATAGGAACACAGCAGAAGGAGACTGAGAGAGAATTATTTGCCTTTCTTTTAGATTTTATTTTCGAATGATCTAGTGAAGTCCTCCTGTCTTTGCCCTTCACAGTTTCTGGGCCAAAATTATTTTACTGATTGCTCAAAGACAAGCAATGCATGGTTATCTTGTAGTGACCATGACCAAGAAAATAAGAACACAACACACATCATTTGAAATGCTTGTTTTCTGGGATTCTTTATTAATATTAAGTGTTGGTACTTCCCTGGCTGTACAGATTTGGGAATTTCACATTCCCCAGCTGTTGCTCAAAATGACCTAATGAACTGACAAAGCCTATCTTCTCAAACTTACTTGAAACCACTCATTTTAAGAGTGAAGTCTAGATTCCTCAGGTATGACTCTTTCATAGGTCCAGTTTTTCACTCACATAAGGCTGACACCACTCACAGACTTTTCTCAGCTCGGATATAGCCTGGATTGACCACAGAAGTCTGAAGAATGTCATCTTCCTTGCACTTTTATATCAATACAAATGCTCTGTGTATTCACTGAACCCTTGCAGTCAGATGAGAGTCAGATTTTGTTTGTTTGTTTGTTTTCAAGAATTTACCAAGTCAGACTGTTCTTTTCCCTGAAATGTATTTGTCCTGTACATGAAAGAAAGTAGAGAGAGGAGGAGCTGGCTGGCATATTCTGAACTACTATATATTGCAGAACAGGCTTCCAGTTGTCAGCGTCTGCACCCTGTAGAAGTATGGTTTCAATTTTACTTTTGAAATCTGAGTCGAGCAATGTTGCCAACACATATTTTTCCCTGTCAAAACATTTCACTTATTCCTGAGTCTGTAGACAGCTTTTAGGTTACATCTTTTCCCCAATCTTATTGAAACAGGATCTTCATTTCTTTTGAAATCATTTTTCATTAGTGTGGGAGCAAAAAGTAGATACTAGAGCTGATAAGTGGCAGCACCTGGCTTAAAGATGTTCCATCAGCTCTTAGTTTCGGTGTGATCACTTCTGATAATTGGAGGATGAAAACCATAGCACATTCAAATCAGGATAGGTGAAGACATTATCTTCCTTCCTCCTCTAAGTCTTTAACACTGCCTGTGCTCCCTCTTGTTCCACCAAGCTGAGAGAACATGCAAAAAGCAGACTTAAGGGTTCCCATGCTGCCTCAGCAAAAGATTTTTGACTCATTTGGTCATGATGAGGACTGGTTCACTGATTAATTAGACTCAAATTAGCTGAAAAGGCATATAGTTTTTGTGTTTGTCAGTGACTTGTAAACTTATTCCCATTTTGTAGTTGCCTTAATTATTTTCAAACATATGTACACATTTCAGTCTAGAGGATTCATGCAAATGATTGTTTCAGCTATTTGCTGTTCACTAGCTATTGTTCATGGCACTTAGCAAAGTCATATGAACTATGTTGTACGATTACTGCTTCCTAGCTTGGTTTCTGGCAAGACAATGAATAATAATTAGATGCTAATATGCAATGCAATTTCACACATACACCCCCCAGCCCCCCCAAAAAAAATTAAGATTAAAAATTATTTGTACTTAAACTAGTATATGTTCTGGGAACATGACTGAGAATTTTGAACCTTTGGCAGCAAATAACAATTCCCTTCGTAACTACAAGACAGGATTCTTTACATTAAAGCACAAAGATATTCAGAACCACTTTTTGTATTGTTTACCAGCCGTATTTGTTGCTTCATTCATGTTTCTGGATAAAAGCCATCCACAGTTCAAATAAGAAACTCTCCAACAATCTGATTTTAATCATTTGCCTAACATCAGACTGTAAAGGAGATGCAGATCTGAGTAGTATAGAGGGAAGATGACACACTCTTCAAGTCTTCAGCTTTTATTTCTAGCCCAGCTCTCTAACAAGATGAGGCTCAACAGTTGTACTGTTTGCAAGTCTGTGTATCAGCAACAGATTAACAGGCCAAGAGAAAATGCGGGTGGCAAAAGAGTCCAAGAGCTCAAGTAGATCACTCTCCTTTTCCAAGGCATGGTCAGCTCTCCCTTAAACATTCCTCATTCACCTGAATCTAGCTCTGTCTTAAAGAATTTCTGTGATGGTAATTTTCCCATACAATCTATTGCAGTGGTCTGTTTTCTGTAACATTAAAAATATTTCATACTACCTAATCTGAACCTTTCTTGCTGCAATTTCAGCCTATTGCTTTCTTCCTGCCCAACTAAGATCTGACATAATTTTTTTTCTGATCCTCTTTGCTATTTACCCTTTTGGCATCATACATCACATCCACCCTCAGGACCGCCTTCTTTATTCAGATATTGCCGCCTGTTGACTTTCTCCTTGGAGGTTGTGTTGTGAAAACTCTGATCCTTCTTTTTCCTCTTTGGATTTTCTTCAAATGTTCTGCAATTACCTTAAGGTGGAGAAGGTATTTCAGACTGTCTTACAGGCAGTATTCCTCTTTATTCACTCTAATGTGTTATTTATTTTTCTTAGTAATAAAGTACTGTTTATAAATTGTGACCAACAATAATCTACAGATCTTTGTTTGCTACCTAGTTAGCTATTCTTCAGCTTGTCTTTAGACAGCTGATTATTCTTTCCTGAATGTAGCTCTTTGCACCTGTCCCTGTTGAATTTTTAGTGAGCTCACCCTACTAACTTTTGAACCAGTTGGCCAGTCTCAGCTGAACAGACTTCAGCTGGCAGAGCTCCGCTGACACACAGTAATTTATTACTAATTTTGTGAAAATAATCAGCTAGAAGAGGGGAGAACATCCCCATGGAGGGGAAGGTTATGGTGTGAACTTGATGCTTCTTAGCCACTAGCAACCCAGTGCAACACAACTCTAAGGGGAATGCAGCTTCGTAGAAGTATTCGTTTTAAAATTGCAGAGCTGTAACGTTACTCTGTCCTCATGCTCTTATGTTGCATAACTACTTTGGGATGTTTTCTTCTACATCCATCAGCCACTGGAGAACTTACCACAGCTCTTCACGATCCTGAGGTTATGTTGGTTGTACTGCTGGGTCTTTCTTTGGGTGACAGACTCCTGGCATTAGATTCAGAGGTCTTGCATTCAGCAGTTACTGTTAACGATTCAGTCAGAGACTGTGGACTGCAAAATCATGCAAGACCAGGAGACACCTGGTTAGTGAAAATTGTTTTCTGAAGTGGCTGATATCTTTAAAGGGAGATTGTGAGTGCTTGGTGTTACAGGCTACATCTTTATCAGTGGTAGCAAAGAGTTAAATCCTCAGTTGCATCCATTCCGCTAATAAACTTTTCGTGGTGTTGGGATACCATGAAAGCTCATTAAGTATTGAACCTATGAATTAATGCAATACAGAATATCTCGATGTTGCAAACACAATAGACAAGAGTTTTTACTTCACAGTATTCATAGAATCACAGAATGGTTTGAGTTGGAAGGGACCACAAGGATCATCTAGTTCCAATCCCCCTGTCATGGCCAGGGACACCCTACACTAGACCAGGTTGCCCAAAGCCCCATCCAACCTGGCCTTGAACACTGCCAGGGATGGGGCCTCCACAGCTTCTCTGGGCAACTTGTTCCAGTGCCTCACCACCCTCACAGGGAAGAACTTCTTCCCAATGTCCAACCTAAATCCCCCCTCTTTTGGTTTATACCCATTACCCCTTGCCCTGTCACTGTACTCCCTGATAAACAGCCCCTCTCCAGCTTTCCTGAAGGTCCCCTTTAGGCATTGAAAGGCCGCGATTAGGTCTCCCCAGAGGCTTCTCTTCTCCAGGCTGAACAACCCCAACTCCCTCAGCCTGTCCTTATAGGAGAGGTGCTCCAGCCCTGGGATCAGCTTTGTGGCCCTTCTGGTCTATGAGACAATAATCAGTACCTACAGCTATGAGAAAACAAATAGGCAATTTATTTAAGGATAATATTCTTATAATGTCAACAAAATGAAATATTAAAAGCAGAGTAACAGGCAGGAGCAGGATCAGACAAAATACAAAGTGAACTGGAAAAATAAAGATCTGTTTGTGCATGACCACTATTCCCATTAGTTATTAAACCACAGCAGAACTACGCACAGAAACAAAAACAGTAATTCAAAAGCTACAGTCAAATATCATAGTGTTCTGTGGTGACAGTTGTCTGAAGAATATATAATCAATATGATTGCCTTTTCATTGTTTCTATTGAGTTTAAGAAAAAAGTTATTTAAAAGAATATTACTTGGAGAAAGAATATGAAAATATTTTCTCCTTGTTGGAAAGATATTGCGTTTTATTTTGAGGGGTTGTTTGGGCTTTTTACTGAAGAAAAAAAAAAACAACAAACCACTGAAAGCAGAAAGTATCATATTGGGGGGTTGCTTTTTAGAATATCCTGAAGCACTGATAAAAACAGAGGTCTCTGTGAGGAATTACAGACCATTCAAGTTTATTATGACTGGAATAAAGATTGATGATGAATTTATGTCTATTTCTTATTCTTGATTGTCTAGAAACATACAAGCCAACTGGAGTAAAAGAAAACTGAAGGAAAAATTGACTGTCATATGATAGAAAGTTGAAATGTATGATTTGGGGATTTTAGGTCTCTTTCTTCTATTTGAAATAAGAAGTTTAATCCCATGAGAATGTATAGGAAACGAAGTGAGCTGGCTGAAATTTTTCTACTCGACATTTTCTGTAAGAGAAAGATACATTTTTGATTAAACAGATTCTTGTTTTCTTGGAAACTGTCTGCCTGCATTTAAAATGCAACTTCCTTTTGTCTGAAAACAAATTTGTAACTCTCCTCTTTTATAACATAAAAATGAAGCTAGGACTCTAATTTTGGGGGGGGAGGGGGTGATGAAGAGTCAAAACACCAAGCTGTGTTTCTGCAGTTACGATCCTAGTTTTACTTGTGGTTTTCATCTGAGGTAAGTAGTCTTACACTGTTAAACTTAATAACATAGCCCAGGTGATTTTATGATAATACAAACAAATAGCACAATAGAACATGTGAGTACAAAGAGAAGAAACCAGAAGGAAAAAAAAGTCAAACAAAAGAGGAAAATAATTTTTAAAATTAAAAATTAAAAAACATCATCAAGTAAAGCTAAAAATACTTAACTTGCTGTCTTAAGTGATGGAAATATGAAAAAAAATGAAAGTTTGGAACAATGTCAGAAATACCATGGCTAAATGTAAATGACAAAACATTACCTCATCGGTTTGTTCTAGCTATGTCAAAATTCACTTTTTACATTCACTTTTTACATTCACTTTTCTAATTTCCTCAGTGCCCATAACAAATGTCCTTGTAGGAATCCACCTGCTGACTTAATTTTACATTTAGCCAGCTGACTATCATGGATACATCCCAATTTTAGAATTCAAAAGGTAAAGTTAGTCCATATAAGAATGTTTTTCTTACCTTTAAATCCAAAGATGCTCACCCACCCATTAATATGTTTCTTTGCATCATATGTCTTTATGTTCCCATCAACCCACATCTTTTAATTCTGTGAATGTCAGATGAATAAATGGATAAAAGAGCTACTGATGTAACATAGTGTACACATGTTCATCATGCACAGCATGTTTGGGAAGTTTCATTTGTTTGCCTAAGGCAGTGCCTCTCTGCTACCTTTTGCTTGCAGAAAGGGTCCTGGATTGGGCATGCCAGAGGGGATACATGTCTAGCACGCAGGATTGACTCCTGATGTTTTTAATAAAACACTTGAACATGTCTCAAGGTGCAGCTTCTCCAGGGTATCTACCCATGTGCCTTTATTTGGAATAACTCACGTCCATGAGCAACACATGGACATACTGGTGAGTACAGACAAGTTAATTTTTTAAATGAAAAGACTATATCCCCATAACAGGTGAAATTCTGCACTACAGAGGTGAGTCATTGCCATGTCAAGAGTCCAAAACACCCACCAGTCACTAGAGACTGTTGGTGACATATACAATAAAATACTGCCCTGTCTGTTACGTCTTCCCATAACGATGTTTCTTGGTTATGTGCTCATCATAACTATACCCTTCTTTCTTCTAATGTGAATGTTTTAGATTTAGTGAGGAATGGTCACCTTTCAAACTGACAACATTCCCAAGTTTTCTCAGAAACATTCTAGTTTTCTCAGAAAGAAATATATTGGCAAGTTGAGTAGCTCTTCTGTTTGAGATGGCATTTGTGCACATGTAAAAAGTTTTTTCAAGCATTATCTTTCTTCACCTTACACATCACAAAAATGTAGTGTATAATGATATGTTCTGTTTCTATAGAGACCAAACACAGTACATTAAGAACACAGACAAGGATTTGTAAAGAATGTTTATGCCAAATTATCTTTCTGCTTCCCCACTCTTTCTATCCATTGTAGGAGTACTTGGCAAACAACAGGTTTCTAACTAGGCCTTGAGGCAACGTCCAAAGGATAATTCTTTTTTCTCTGTCATCTATGACCAAAAGGAAGTTGAGACAATATCTGCTCCACTCTCCTCTTCCAAAATAACATCAGCTATATCTGATTTCATTATCTTGAAATGCCTATACATCACTGCACGTAATATGGGGAATAAACAGGAAGAACTAGAGATCTGTGTGTAGTCACAGGGCCATAATCTCATTGTGATTACAGAAACATGGTGGGATGGCCCGCATGAATGGAATGCTGTCAGGGATGTTTATGTACTTTTTAGGAAAGACAGGCCAGCAAGGTGGTGGAGTTGCTTTTTATGTGAAAAAGGAACTGGAATATATCAAGCTCTGCCTAGGAGCAGATGAGAAAACTGTTGAGAGCTTATGTGTAAGAATTAAGGGGCAGGTTAATATGGGTGGCACTGTGGTGAGTGTTTACTACAGGCCATCCGATCAGGAAGAGGAAGTTGATGAGGTCTTCTATGGCCAGCTGGAAGTAGCCTCGTGATCACAGGCCCTGGTCCTCATGGGGGACTTCGACCACCCTGACATTTTCTGGAAAAGCAACATAGCCGAGCATGTGCACTATAGGAGGTTCCTGCAGAGTATTGATGGTGACCTTTTGGTGCAGGTGGTAGAAGAGCCCCTGAGGAGAGGGGTGCTGCTGGACCTTGTATTAACAAACAAAGAAGGGCTGGTTGAAGATGTAAAGGTTGGGGGCAGTCTTGGCTACAGTGACCATGAGATGGTGGAGTTCAGGATCCTGTGTGGAAGGAACAGGGCAGTGAGTTGGATTACAGCCCTGGACTTCAGGAGAGCTACCTTTGGCCTTTTCAAAGACCTGCTTGGGACGATCACCTGGGTTAAGGCTCTAGAAGGTAAGGGGCCCAAGAAAGCTGGTCAATATTCAAACACCACTCCCCTGAGCTCAAGATTGGTGCTTCCCGAAGAAAGGGAAATCAGGCAAAGGAGGAAGGAGACCTGCATCGATGAGCAAGGAGCTGCTGGAAAGACTCAAAGGGAAGCAGGGAGTCTACAGTATGTCGTAAAAGGGACTGACCACTTGGGAGGACTATACTACATATAGGTATGTAGTCAGAGTATGTAGGGATGCAATGAGGAAGGCTAAGGCCCACTCAGAATTCAATCTGGCAAGGGATGTCAAGGACAACACGAAGGGCTTTTGCAAGTTCATCAGAGGCAAAAGGAAGACTGAGGAAAATGTGGGCCCACTGTTGCATGAGGTAGATGCCTTGGTGATGGAGGATACAGGGAAGGCAGAATTACTGAATGCCTTCTTTGCTTAAGTGTTCACTGCTAAGGCCACCCTCCAGGAAACCCAGACCCTGGAGGTAGGAGAGGAAGTCTGGAGAAAGGAAGAACTTCCCTTGGTTGAAGAGGATTGGGTTAGAGATTATTTAGGCAATCTTAATATCCACAAATCTGTGGGCCCTGGTGGGATGCATCCACGAGTGCTCAGGGAGCTGGCAGATGTTTTTGCTAGGCCACTCTCAATTGTCTTTGAAAGGCCATGGAGAACAGGAGAGGTGCCTGAGGACTGGAGGAAAGCCAGTGTCACTCCAGCCTTCAGAAAAAGGAAGAAAGAGGACCTGGGAAACTACAGGCCGGCCTCACCTTCATCCCTGGAAAGCTGATAGAACAACTTATTCTAGGGGTTATCAATAAACATGTAGAGAAGAAGGTGATTATTGGGAGTGGTCAACATGGATTCACTATCATGCCTGACCAATCTGATAGTCTTCTATGGTGGCGTGACTGGATGGGTGGATAAAGGGAGAACAGTGTTGTATACCTTGACTTCAGCAAGGCTTTTGACACTGTCTCTCATAACATCATCATTAGTAAGCTTAGGAAGTGTGGGTTGGATGGGTGGACAGTGAGGTGGGTAGAGAACTGGCGGAATGGCAGAGCCCAGAGGGTTGTCATAAGCAGTGCAGTCTAGTTGGAGGCCTGTATCTAGCGGTGTGCCCCATATGTCAGTGTTTGGTCCAGTCTTATTCAACATATTCATCAATGACCTTGATGAGGGGACAGAGTGTACCCTGAGCAAATTTGCTGATGATACAAAACTGCGAGGAGTGACTAACACACCACAAGGCTGTGCTGCCTTTCAGCAA
>VWZZ01003947.1:816135-869594 GCA_013399095.1 Psophia crepitans | reverse complement strand
TCGTCTTACGACACACAGGGACTAATCAAGACAGTCGGTGGTTTTGGAGCTGAGAGTGGATCTGTATTTTGTATTTTTAAGAGGCTGAGGGACTGCTGGGTGCCAGATTTCTGTCTGGTTGATTTCTGGAGAGCTGTGTGAGGTGCGGGCCCAAGATGTGACCTTTGCAAGCTTCCCTGCAAACCAAAGACATGTTTGGATCTAGGGATTTCAATATAATTCAGATCTGAGTGCCATGTGAACTTCTTGCCATTAGGTTTATTCAGCTCCTTTGAGCAGGTGAAGATTTAAATACCACTTCCCGTATTATTTCATATATCTGACCTTCCACAACTGGTGTTCCAAAGAAATGTCTTTCAAAATACATCTTTTGAATGTAGTGACGTTTGTATCAAATTCATCTGGAGCTTCTGCTGCCCTGGAAGCTGACTGAAATGTGGGTCAAGTCTGACATCAAGTGGTCAGATGCACTCCATTCCCAATGGGACTATTAACATAGTGCTGCTCCTGGTGTCTTATGAGAAGAACCTCCCCCTCCACTTTGTCTTTCCATGTTTTTCTTCTATTAACATGATTTCTCAGTGCTCTTCCTACTTTGGTTTCCACCAAGATCATGGAGCATCATTGCTGACAGATACATGAAGAATCGTATTAGTCTTGCATTAAATACTGCAGTTGCTGAATCTGTCAGGAGAATGATGAGATCATGGAAATAAAGTCTTCTTGACATGGCAGTGCAGGTAGGACCTTTACACACTCTGCTTTATTTCCCCAATATATCCTAGTGAGATCTATGTCTTTTTAAAACCACTCCTACCTCTTGAGACACCATCAGTACAGATTTTGAGGCTTATCAATAACTGCAAGAGCACTCAGCACTCACACATTGCTTCCTGTTGTTCAAACACATTGCAAACACTAATTCCATTAATTCTCATCGTTCCACTCGGAAGAAACTGAATAAAATTGTTCATTCCATGATAAAGGAGAGGAAGTGGGGAGACCAGAGAGAATTTAAGTCTTTGACCAGAGACCTTAAGTTTTCCTAGGTGCCTGTCTCATGCTCAGGCCTCTGGCATGCTGAGATGCTACCTACATGGTTTGGTGGTATCTGTAACCACATTGACTCAGGAGCAGCCCAGGAATACAAGGTTCATGTTCAGTTCCTAGTGCTCCGTTCCTCCAGGGTGTGCAGTTATCCTTCAGTGGCCAGAGGGACCTTTTTCATCCCTCTTCTCAGCGATCAGCAGACAGTTTGGCCCGTTCAAACAACAACAAATGACAGGCCATAAATTCTACAATATAAGCGTTTTATCTGCACGTTTGATCCATTTTTCGCTGAACATTAGTGTGTTTCGATACCCTCTGCGTAAAACAAACAGCACAAAGATCAGCGTTTCTGCATACCTTATAACTGAGTCAGCAATGCAAATATGAACTTTCAATTTCTCCCATAAATGCCTCAGCTTGATAAGATAAGCCCTGGTGTTTGTTCCTCTGGGGCTCTCAGCTACCTATTAGCTACCTATTAGGTGGGTGCCGTTGTTTCGTTTAATCTCAGAGGTGAAATCATTCACTTCAGCTTCTTTCCTTCTGGTGCAAATTTGGCTTTTTGGTCTGGAGCAGTGTTTCACAGGGACCTTGGCGTAAACCAGCGCTGCTCCCAAAATATACAGCCTGGGTCAGCACGGCTGTTTTTGCCGTTCCACAGTGAACTGGATTGGGGAATTGTCATAGGAAAAAAAAAACAACAAACCAAAACCAAACTTCAAAAAGCACAGATTAAAAACCCACCAATATTTCTGCACATCTAATGCAGAGATCCACTGTAGTTTAATTCAGTGCTTAATGGTGGGTTTATCCTCTGTGAGCAGAGCTCCTTGCTTGAACTGTGTTTCTTATGATAAAAAATAGTTTCTGTGTGAGGTGAATGATCACTGCTCATGTTCCTAGTGTGTTTTCTGTCTGGGTACCCTAGATCACTGAGGAGAATGGGTATGTGGTGTCTTTGGCTTAAAACTCCTGTAACCTGCTTACCTGGAAATAGTTCAGAAACAATGTGAGCTAAATGATTGAGCTCTGTGTTTAAAAAACAGTGCTATAACTTTTTAAATTTATTTAACAGGCTCTATTTTAAAGTATTTGGATACATTTCAGTTGCCATCAATCTAATTTTGAGTTCATTATCTTTAGTCTTCTATAATTTCATGGCCTGGGTCAAATTGCGGTGAATCTACTAAATGTTAAATTCATGCTTGTGCATATATTTTCATGGGTGGCTCCTAATAAAAAAATCATTACTACAATAATTATTACTACAAGAATTGTTTCTGTATAAATAGTGTGTGATTTGTACTAAATCATGCTATCACTGAAGTCCCAAATCACGCTGTGACTAGTCCTAGTGCTGGTCTTAGGATCCATCATGCAAGATCCATACAACACTAAGTAGGTGGCAGCCTTTGTCCCAGGGAGCCGGCATTTTAAAAGAGATGGGAAAGACAGAGGATTCAAGCAAATGATCACAGAAGATGAACTTCAAAATATTTCCTCAAACGTATTTTGAAATCACTTTCTAAATTATAAGGCACAGGGGGCATGAAATCTCATGGCTGCAAATTCACTTCTGGGTAAAAAATAAATTCAGAGTAACCCTCCTTTCTTTTATATCTCTATTACGGCCATCCATTTCTAATAAAATATTTCTACTGAGTCATGCAGTAGGCATTTTAACCAGATACAGAATTTTTTTATTGAATAAAGCTTAGCCACTGCAGAAAATGTACTGAATGGTACTGTGGAGCATTTTGAAAGGACGTTTTTGCAAGGCACCTATTGATGCTAGACTGATGGGTACACTGAGGTTCACCACAGAACATAAATTCGATGGCCAAATGGCAGAGCTATGGCAAGCTACGTCTTATGAGCTTTGAAAGGAATTTTGGCCAGAGTTCACAATTGTGGAGTTTATTGCAGCTCATATAAAATGTACAGTAATTTTAGACAAATGTAGGCATTTTTATACTGAACAGACTATTCAGCAGAAGTGTGTGCATTTTTAGCAAAACAAATCATTCTCTTGTTTAAAAACAAAAACAAAACATTACATATGTTGCAGAACTATACTTGCCATTCTTTATTTTAAAGTCATACACAAATGGTTTGTTCTGCTCTGATTAGCTTATTAGTTAATGTTGGATCTGAAAGGCAGTTTTGGGGCATTGTCTGTCAACTTAGTGGAAATTAGGACAGTGAGTGCCTTCAATAGTCTTTGTTCATTAAACCATATCTCTGCAGATGTTCAGTGTTTTAATATTTCTTTAGCTGTTCTGAAGCATTCTCATTTTTTCAGCTAATGAGAAATGTGTGACTTTGTATACTGTTCACGGAGTCACACATTAAGGATGCAAAAGAGGTAGGCTTGTTACTCAAAGACTGACACCTTTCCTCGGAATATATTATAGCCGTAAGTGCTAATACACATTTACAAGCCCTCTAAGAGCAAGATGAGTGAGTTTAAATGATCTATAGAAATTTTTGCTCCCAGGAGAGCCCTTTGAGGATGTTCTTGCAAACCAAGAAATCATTAGTTCCACAGGGAATTCACAGCTGTAGCCAGCTGTGCTTCCAGTGTGAAGAAAGGTTCATACACAAGTTCCCACTGCCAGCTTTGGCTTAAATTACTGTAGGTGTTTACCTAGGTTAGGATACCCTGTATTGGCAGACAGCTAATGAAAGGGTAGGTTATGTTTCTTGGTTTAAACCTCTGACATCTTTGAGTCAGAGCTCCTATCTGACGGGCAAACTGGATGCTGTTGTAAATGGAAAGCTTTCTCTTAGTGGTGAAGTCAACAGATAGGTCTGACCGACGCTGTGCTCTCGCCACTAGCAGAAATGCTGTATTTATTTAGAAATTAAAGCAAAGACAGTTGTATGTACTTGAAATGCAATTTGGAGTAATGGGCCCAGCTGGGATGACAAATGAGAGCTCTAATTGAATAGCTAGGGAAATGTACTTTATCTGCTTCTCTTTGGTGAGCTTCCTTTTGAATCGATCAACAAGGTGCTGGTGCTACTCCTTAAGACTAATTTCTTCTTCAAATCTTGCACATCATTAGTCAACAGGATGGATGGCAAGGTGGTGAGATAGTTGTTTGTGCTTCTAAATAGATATTCATTATGCATGTAACTGTATTTTGTTAGGATTCTTGATCTCCTCCTAACTCCAGTTTGTGCTTTTTACTTCAGCAGCTTCCAATTTGGTTAGAAATTTGCATATGCATAGGTACTGCTGTTCTTTCTGGATAAACTAATGTGCAAATGTGTGTGAAATTCAGAAGCCCGTTTTCATCAGTCTTACACGTTTTGACCCAGTCTTATCTTGAAAGTACAGATAAAACCAATAAGAAAGAGAAAAAAAATTATAATATCTTTGAAATACGTAGAATTAGCTGTCTATAGAAGGAAAGGTTATTTTTTATCTTGCTGAATAGTATCATGTATTGTCTGTACTTACACATAACAATGTATTGCAGTGAAAATTAAGATAATACTACAATGTGTAAAGTATTAGTTGATAGTAATATAACTGGCTACGGGTACAATACGCATGCTGGTACATAAAATAGACATAGGTTGATAGTACAAAGAAAGGGGCAGTTGCAGTAGTTCAGTATATTAAAAATGATAGCATATCAGATATGGCAATTACACTAGCCATCAATCTTCAATAGTTTGTGAAGAATACCGCTAAAATGCAGTGAAGCTTTATAAGATTTGTGATCACAGAGTGTAAAATATAACAGATGCTACAATATTTAGATGCCTGCTGGCATTTACTTTTACCCTACACAGCTCATTTCAGTTATATGAAAATTTTATGTGCTCTGTAATCTCACTGAAATAGAAACATATTTATAAAGAAACCACAATGGAACACAGCATTTTCAATATATACACTATGTGATCTGTTTAATCAGATAAAAAAGAGAGAAAATGGCCAGTAAGATTAAATTACTATTAGTGTATTATTAAATTACTATTAGTACAGAAGCTTCGATACATGAGATGCCTTCTAACCTGGACCCTCTGCCAGATACGTATCACTCCGAGCTGGTTGGAGAGCCCACGCAGCTGTTGTTCAGCGCATGTGGAAGCCTTGTGGGGGTGATCACTGGAAGTCAAAACTAATGAAATGAGACAGGAGAAGAAAGTTCTTGTAGTTTGCTATCCCTTTCAGCTGGCAAGCACGACGGACAGCTTTCGTCGTGAAGTGTGAATCTTACGTAATAGCTGCCAAGGCTGCCGCAATCTCTTGTGAGTCTGAAGATTACTGGAGGACCGTGAAATCGGGGTCTAGATATACTAGCTAATTAATCCTGTCTTTTGGAAGGATGCCCAGAAGCACCTCTTGGTATCAAGCTGTGTAAGTCGCCATGCTTCTGCTCTTGTAGACAACTGTGTTTCATTGCATCACATCTCTATGTTATTTACCTTTCCCTAGCTTCCCCTGAGGCTACTGTATTACAAACATTTAATAGCTGAGTATGTCTGATGTAATTCTGGTAACCACTGAACTTGTTGTGCTAAAAAATAAATGAATTAAGGTCAAAGACTTCCTCTAACTTGAGAAGTGCTCCCAAGGCTTGACCTTGTAGATGTCTGACACAGTATTTGATCAGGAGGAAGAATTCACTCAACCCAGACTTCCAAAGGGACACCGGGACTTGTAAAAGCATTTGAACTGGTGGTTTGTCCATATGGCATTTGGCTTGGTTCCTTTTCAGTTTTAGGTTTCCTGAACTGGTTTCCCATGTGGTAACCTGGCAAGTTTACAAGTGTTGGGCCCGTATGAAACCAAAAGGCTCTGGCTTTTTTTTCCAGGGAGGGATTATAACACAGCCCTGTTCAAAAAGCCACAGTAATTCTCACGTAACTGTAAGTTGCTCCTTTTTATCAATAATATTTTGATATTGTCAAGAGGAGCCTGGCTCTTACTGAGGTCGGTGTCCGAAATTTTTCTTAATCCAAAAATTTGACCTTTCACCAGCACCACTTACAACATTTAGACAACTTGTATTTCATCTTCTGCAGCAACTTACTGTTTATGGTTCCTGTTTACGAATCAGATCCCTTGACACATATGAAACCAAAATATTTTCTCTTCCTCTATTAGCCCATAAATTGCAATACAGCAGAAAGTGTGTCACTTTGAGCGAGTCGCCTAGAAACAAGATATACTTGGGCCTTGGAGGATATTTCTCCTGTGAGCTCGAGTTCCTCCAACTTTAAAGAGCCACGTCAGAGACTCTTCCCTCCTGTACAAATTTAAGGTACTTCACTGCAACTTGACAACACGCATGGTAACCAAGCTACACTATTGCTATTCATCCACGCTGTGTATTCTGTAAAGCAAAGCAGTGTCTCGAAGTGATGTTGCAGAGTTGGTTAAAAGCAATTTTGTGGTCAAACTTGCTATCTGTCTCACTTGCTTCATACATACAGACAGCATAAGCATTTAGGCACAGCTAAATCTGCTAAATCTAAGGTCTGGCTTTGCTGCTGCAAAGCAAACAGCCGTTTTCTAGCTTCAAAAACCATGTTAGGAAGTTAGCAAGCAGTATAATTCCATTTTGTGCTTCTGCAAAATCAAAACTATTGTGTCCATATCAAGGTCATCTGGTGTATCAATTTCCCTTCGAGATGACTTAAGTTGGTTCTGTACATGTCACGATATTGGACAGTGTATTCATTATAGTAATTTTGAAATGTAATCTAAGCTTATTTGAAGATACAGGTGTTTAACAGTTGATTTGTGGCTAAAATATATTTTTATCACAGAGTTAGCTATGAAATTGGTGCAGTCTTTGATGGAAGAGAACAGGGAGTTGGGATAAGCAAACCGGTTAAGAGAACTTTCATCTGTAGTACTTCTTGTTGAGTTACAAGTATTCTCAAAATGCAGACAGTTATATGAAATACATGAAAATATATATTTTTTTTTAGTAGCCAGAGAATTAAAGTCAATATCTGAACTCATACCATCTCACCTGGCATGTGAAAAATATCCACAAAGTTATAACATGTGTCAGGGCTGTCAGATGTCACCCACTCATCTCTGGTGAGTGCAACGTGTTTGATGGCTGCGGTACACCTGGTCGGAGCGGGAACAGTTCTGCCTGCAGTTTCTAGAGGCCACTGTGGCTTCAGGCCGATGGGATGTCATCTCTGCCCTTCCTATGGTTGCTGTCCCTGGTGCTCCATCCAAGCAGTGATTTGCCCAGGTGGCACTGGCAGCAGCAGATGGCATGGCAGGTGGTGGTCACAGAAGCTGGAGATGCATTTTGATATTCTTCCCAGGTGCCCCAGTTCCTTCTCCTGGGCCTTGTCCAGTAAAGGTGAAGGAGAGCTTGATCTTTGCCCTCCAAACAATCCCAGCTTCAGGGCCATTCTCCCTCCCAGGAAGCAAGCGATGTCCCTGTCATCTTGACTCACCTATCTCCTGCCTGCTCAAACTGCAACCACATGCAACTTACTGAACCCATTAGCTTCCTTACTTCAGCTAGCTATGACTAGTTGTATGTACTAATAGCTACTAGGAGTTGTTGTATGGATAAATGGCTGCAATTTATGAGGCTCACTGCTACCTATTTTTAGGATCCCTCAGGCTGATGAGTGAGATATCCATCTCTCTAGTCGTTGGGCTTCTTCCATATCCCCATTCCAGCCCCAAAGCCTCAGGATCTCTCTTGACTTAGCGATTTCTAACCTCTGCAAACCTCTAGCTTGGTAGCTGTGCTCCAGAAAAGGTACAGCCCTAGGAGAGGTAACGCAGTACGTAGCACTCTAATTCTGGATCTGCCGTTCTGGTCCCCTGAGTGTCTTTTCATTGACTTCAGTGGGTTTCATATGAGACCTTTATTCAGATAATATGTTGGAGTAAATCTGTTACGCAGAGATCACATCCCAAGAGGCACAGTTTGCCCGGCTTCACATTCCGTGACAAATCCATGCTGAATCCTTTTATTATTAATAACAGACAGCAAATTCTGATCTCAGGGTTCCTGAGGTAGAGTCAGTGGTATCTGTGTAATTTAAATCAAACCTGCTCTCAAAGGTCTAAGTGAGTTCTAAAGATTTTTATCAGTGCAATTTCCCTGTGCAGCAGGGCAAGCTAGCACATAATTAGAGATAAGAGCCAAGAACCTTTGAAGTGCAAGAGGTGTAACTAACCTTTGCTAATGAAGGATATCATGCAAATGGCGTTGGATATTTGTGTGTATCTGATGCTGCAACTGAACAAGGTATAGTTGCTCAGTGCTTGATGGTGACTTCTGTGACCGTCTAGGCCTTTCTTATTGAAAGTGTGATTGAGACAAGTATTGCACAGATTCGAGGGGAAAAAAGATTCTGTCTGTTGAATAACAACAAACTTGCCGTCTCTTTAAATTAACACAACCTTTCCCACTAATAAAAGTACTAAAATGGTAACTACTTCCTCTGCAATTGTTTCCTACAGTCAATTTTATCCCAAAGTCCCTGAGAATAACTATGACCCCTTGCATTTGCCATTGCTCAGAAACAGCTCTCTGCTGCTGCTACTGCAGTGATTTGAAAACTTCAAAATCTGCACAAATTTCTTGTAGTCCTTTTTAAAGCTTTTCAAAGAAGGCACAAGGACTAATACAAGTCTGTCTTAGGAGGTTTTGCTACTAGGAGGCAAGGTAAGATGTTGGTAAGGTTGCGCTGCATTGGTGCCCAGGATTTTGATAAGGTTGTTAACAGTGCCCCTGTGAGTCCAAAGGTCTTTGTAAAGTCGTTGCTCTCGTGATGCTGTACATGTGCATGAGTTAATGTGTACTTGAATGTGTGAAGTACCCTAAGGGTATTGCACATATAGTTAATGCGGTGGTTTGAATTATCAGCAGGCTCTGTAGCGTTCCCCAAGATAGTGTCTTTCAGTGTTTATTGGCAGGACGGTATTGTGCCGGGCAAAGGAGACTGTATAAATAGACAACAACCTCCAGTCCAAACTCCTGCTTGAAGCAGGATCAGCTCTGGGGTCAGAACAGTCTGCTCAGGGCTTGACCCAGCTGCTGACCAAGACCCCTGGGTCCTTTTCTGCAGTGCTGGTCCCCAGCCTCCATTGTTTCCAGGGATTGTTTGCATTTGTCTCTGTGGAATTTCATAAGGTTCCTGTTGGCATATTCCTCCAGCTTGTCTAGGTTCTGAATGTGTGTGCTTGGTATTTTTTTGGTAGTTTTTATAAGCATCTTTTAATTCATTATTTCATTTTTATTTTGCTGGTTAATTCTCCAGATGAAATGAATTCCTTATTGTCAGAATTTTTCTTTTTATCCCATAGTTATTGGTTTCCTTTTAGAGCTTTTTAGAAGGTTAGTGCATGTGAGCTGGGTTACTGCTAAGTACTACCCTGCCTTCTGAAGAGCGGAGCTAATTGCAGGACTTGGTAGTTACATCAGTGTTGGATTTTACCCTTATGGTTTCCCTCCTGTGATCTAATTAACATTTTGCAAACTCAAAACATTTCTTCCAGTTTGTAGTTTGTGCTCATGTAGGCATAAATGTCCTTATTCTTGGCCAAGATAATGATGCGGCCTCCCTGTTACAAGAGTAGTTGATTGCCTCCTATTTCTGCAACATCTGCAACAGTGCTATTATTTCTATTTTACAGATGGGTAAACTAAAATCATAGCAGGCTTGAGAGATCTGATAGCCCAGACTAATGCCTTAACCGTGGGTACATACCCATTCTTACCGTGACCTGTTTGATACCGAAGTATGACGCATGCTGTAAGGTAGGAGATACAATCGTTTGAGGAGCTACAGCCACTATTTAACAGTCTGCATCAGGAAAATTTCCAGGAACTAAGTTAGAGTAATGCAGGTACAGCTGCCTGCATCTCCTCCACAGACCTTCGGAGAGCGGGGATTATATACACAGAGCTCAGTCCATAAATGACAAGTCTTAAAAAAAAAAAATAAATAAAAATCAACCCTTAAACCCCAAGAGAAAACCCCATCCATTGAATATACCATCTTTTCTGAAAAATGATAGTTTATTTTCTGTTGAAAATAACTTCTTTTTCTGAACTGTCAGCTCTTTAGGGGAACAGCCATCCCTACATTAAAATTTGTTATACTATCTAGCACAACGTATCCTAGCCTGTTGGATGATCCTTGAGGTCTCTTCCAACCTTAATGATTCTATGATTCTATTCCACTGTTAAGAATAAGGAATGACAGTATAAGTTTAGGACAAGAAAGTGAATAAATCGCCTGTAAAAGGTAAATTCCCTTTGCTCTGAAAGATCTGCCAGAGTTGAACAGCTATGGAGGACTGAGAGTAATCTGCAAGAGAAAGATTCTGTATTCATCAGTGTAGGAATGACTGTGGTACCCAGAGGAACGCACTCCCTTTGCTGTCGGTCACAGCACAGCATCGCCTGCTGTCCTGAGCAACTGCACCGAGTATCGTGATATGCGGCACCGGTATGAGCCGGGAAGGTCGGCTGATATTTTATTAACTGTCAGTAGGAAATCGTTTTGTTTGTGCAATCAGAAGATAAAATACAATGAAGACTCTTAGGAACTATTTGACAGTGATTTAAAACAGAGTCCTAAAAAAGGAAGGGTATCGATACTGTGTACAGCAAACAGAACTAGTATATGTGGGAAATATATTTATTATCTGCACTGGACAGCCTCCAAACCAGAAGCTTCTTGTTCAAACACTGAGTCAAACCCAGGAAGCATTATTTCGTTGTCTGATATGTTTCTTTTGTGGCCTGAAATGTGGGCAGCAGCCAGAGCTGGTCTTCAGGTGAGGTTCCGGAGAAGCATTGGATCTGTGTGGGGAGCAGACCCAGGCAGACCCTCAAAACTGATGTCCTGTGGCTGGATGCCTTGGTCCACAGATATGTTCCTTGCACATTTCTTAGCTTTCCTGACTGCTGTCAAAAAGCAAGCTTCGATTTAGGCCCACCAAAAAAGAGAAGTGTATTAATGACAAAGTAGCTAATGAGAAATGCCAGAGATTCTAATAAATGTTATTGAGAGGTTTAGTTTGATTCCTTTTCTGATTTTTATTGGAAGATTCATATAATTAAAGAAGACTGATTAAATTCACTGGGCTCTGTGTGTATCATCAGAGGAACTGTTAAACACCCACTGAATCATTAACTATGTGTGTGGAGATATATAACCCTCTATCACCCCGTACAGCTGCCACCACAGCCGTGCTATACGCAGGGCAGTTTGTCACCACTTAGTGATGCAGAGCAAAAAGATTCCACTCTGACTCTCTGACTTTCTCATCCACGGGTAGACATGTAATATCAGCAGGGTGAAGAATTCAATCAGATTTAATTGCATTGATTGATTTTATTAACCATTTCCAGTGGCTCTAAAATGTTTGGACTTTTTTCCCTCACTATTTCAATTGCAAAACATATTTGCTTGAAATTTGTGGGTGTATATGTACATATTCAGATGTCATATAAGGACCTAGATATGTCCTCTACATTTAAATTTAAGTCTTGGAAAATAGCATAAAAACATTTCTTTTGGTTTTAATGTGAAAATCTATGTTCCTTTTCTAGCTATTTTTGATGTTATGTTAATTGAAGTTTTTCATGAAAATGGTACAGTCTAAATGAATCTCAGAGAAAGAAGAAATTGTAAAATTGTTCTAATTGTAAAAATATATGTTGGCATCCAGACACTGAGTTGTATCGTGCTGGGCAGTGCCATCAGCGGGCAGAAGTGTAAGGATCGCTAGGATCTGTGTGCCAACACCCATGTTACCTACCATGCTACAGCCTCATCATGCCAAGCAGTCCAACGTAACCAGCAGTAAATTATTACATCAAAAGCTTTCCTCAGCCCCTCTTTTGGACTGGGGCAAGGTCAGTATACTGTGTCTCGCAGCCTTTTAGTGGTCAAACAGCACAATCTAACCAAGGGAAAAAGAAGCCAAATGAATTTGGCCAAATGCATTTGTTATGAATGATTTAATCTTGCTTTATGAAACTTTTGGGGTTTTTTCTCAGCTCTAATAAGCCTAAGGAGTTCTGGAAGCTGTACTCTCACATACTACAAAAGTACAATTTCAGTAGCAGACTTGTTTGCTGCTGAGAAAATAGTTGTTAAGAAATCATATAACAACCACTGCTGATCCCTAAAGGGGATTGCTTCTCCCACTAGCTATTATCTAAATTGGATGTTTTCTGGAAAGACGAGCTGAATAAATAAAATAACTAGCAAGGCTGGAGTGCTAAGAATTCAAAGATTCTGGCTCCTCCATTTTCATGTTAGCGTAACTCCACTGAACTCAGCAGAGTTGTCCTGGCTTTAAACACAAGCCCTGGGGCCCAAAACGCTGTGGGGAAAGAAGCTGTCTGCTCCTGTTTGAACAAGGGGAAGGCCACAGCATGACTTTATTTACATAAACTGTCTAACCAGATGGAGAGAAACCCTGGGGAAAGGCAGGCACTCCCTGCCCCCATCCCTCCTGAAGTGTGGGGCGTGGGATGAGGCTCCATTTGATAAAAGCATCTACCTAATTTCTTCCTGTGGCACCTTAGGAGTCACCATATGCATTTCAGAATTGTTTGTTTTACTGGGAATAAACTGTCTAAGAAGGGAACGAAGTTTCAGACGAGACAGATTGAGTCCCCTTGACATGGATTTTACTCATGGAGTCCATGCACTACTGGGCCTGCACTGAGGACCCTTTTTCATTAGAAAGACTTCTTGACTGGAAAGAGCACCAGCAGAGTTAGGCCTTGCCTTTTACCTACTCCATACTTCAAAATCTTTTGAGATCTCAGCTTTGTTATGGCGCGGAGTATGAGAGCTGGGCTGGAATGGGAGAAGGTTGCTGAGGGTGCACCAGCCCCTGCACTGGGAGCCAGCAGATGAGGGAGGGAGGAGGAAGGGATGCTCACCTACTGCATATTGTCGGTTTTAGAGGTTGGTGTGGAGTTAACACGCTCCTTACAGTGCTGATTTTTGTTTGAAGAGATGTAGTCTTACTGTGTGTGCCACAGCTGATTTTTCATCTGCTAAATATTATTCCCCCTGTTTCATGTATGGCCTTGGAGTTTGTGTGAGGTTACACTGCCTTTGGAGGACACTGCAGATAGATAGGTAGGCTGTGATCCTACTGTTTGAAGGGGGTTTGAACCTGCTGCATTTGTTAGATTTAAGACCTGGTACGTTTGTGCTGTAACACACAGATATGGAAGCAAAACTGGATTTTGACTTCCTAAGAGTGAGGCTGATATCATGGCATCAGCACTTCAGAGTCCTTAATTCCTCCCCAAGACAAACTGACTCGAAGCGCAGGGATTTCCTACACTCCAGATGATGAGTTCAGCAGCAGCCCTGCTCATTACTGCAGATAACAAGCAGATGCTGGGAAACCCACCCCCTTCCCCCTGCCTCCATCTCCCAAGGCAGCAAGTCCATCCAACGTGCCCATTCCCCGCTCTCGCAGCAGGCGGTAGCTGCCACTGTGTCCCTTTCCCTGGGTGCCAGGGAGCAGTCACTGGGGGCGGTGGCTGGGGGGAATGCAGACCGCAGCCTCCAGCCCTGGGTGTAATTGAGACTCGGGGATCATCCTTCAGGAAGGTACTCTGAAGTTCGCAGAGCTCCAGTTCTGGTGCTTCATCCCCACAGCCTGAAAGCTCAGAGTTTGGGACTCGGGGTAACACGCAGCTCTTGCAGCTGCCTGACCACATTTTCCTTGCTCTGGCTCCCACAACAGCTTCAGCAGAGGTCAGCAGAGAATTTGATATCTGTTACGAACATGGCTGTTCACCGAATTCTAATTCAAAAGTGTTAGGGGGTTTCATTTCTATTTGGTTTTCTTTTCATCAACTCATCTGTCTAGGATCTCTGTTTCTGGAAAGAGGCAGAGTGAAGAATTTAGTCTAATACACCATTTAAATTCCATAAACAAGACAGAAATCTAGTAGCAAGCAGAGAATATATATTGCAGCAATAAAACTTCCCTGAAAGAATTGCAGCAGCAGCTAGGGAATGCTAATAAGGGTTTCTTTCCCTGTGAAGTAACGTTTACAGGCCTAGGTTGGCTTGATTTTCATTTAATAAAAACACTGCATTAATATAATCATGATTATATTGTGAAGAGGCAACACTTTGGAAACTTTTTGATTCTCTTCCTTAATTACTTCTCTCTCTAGCAGTACCACTGCACTGAAGAGATAAAAGGAGAGTGACTGATACCGAGTTTCATTTTTAAAGGACAATGTGCATTTTTAATTGGGTTTAATATGTAAACTTTCAGGTAAAAGATGGGCTAAAAATATTTCCGAATAAAAATATTAATTGCAAACCCCTGCCTTCCAATCAGACCTATCCCAAACCACACAGAGACCATCTGCAAGGTGCAGAATAATTGACTTGCTGATTGTATGGGGCAGCCTGAGATGCCGAGAGAAGCGGTGACTTGAGATGGACAGTGCTGTCTAGTCTTTGTACTTTGGCCAGAGTTTAGCTGGCATTTAGTTTTCAGAGATGGGATCTAAATATTGCATTCAAGAACAGGACTTTTAATCTCTGTGAGTTTAGAATCTGTAAGTTTGTTCTGAACAATGTCAGCTCCTGCCTGGGGTTCCAGAGGCTCACAAAGGCTAGGATCTGGGGCCAAACCCAGCTGCAAATGTAGGGGTAGCCAGAATTTTAGTCTTTTTTTTAAAACTACACGGTGAATCAAGTCATAGCAAAGATCGAGTAGACGCTGGAGAGCTAGCTCTGAAAGCAAAACAGGTAGAAAAAAAAGAGAGGAAAAAAGAAAGTGCTTCTGTATGTGAGAAATGTTTTTCCGTATACTCTTAGAGCTTTTTGTAGCTGAGGAGATGTTGTGTACAGCATGGGAATCCTCAACGGCACAGTTAAGGTGATCAGAATCTAGACGTACAACGTTCACTGAGTTGGTTGGTGGAGGAGGGCTGCGCAGACAGACATATCGTTTGATTTTACCATTTTAAACCTCTTCTGGAATTGTCCTATGAGCCTCATGTGTCTGCACACTTAAATTGGAAATTGCAACCCCGCATGGGCAAGGAGGGCAAAAGCTGGCCCAGACGCCCTGCTGCTGCCTCGCACACCTCCCTCTCTGGACCAGGCTGCAGCTTCATGTTGGCATGAGTCTAAGCTGTCCATTGCATCACAGCAATGTCACCTGCCTTCAGCCGCAGGCATCTGCCAGAATTTCTATGTTGTCGGTGTCTTGAAAAGGAAGTTCCTCAGGAAACAGGACTCGGCATATGCTGGGAATTCATGGTGACGATGTAAAATAACGGAGCGTTGCGTTCTAAAGCCCCAGACTTACTCAGAAACAGAAGTTATGGGGGAAAAAAAAGATACTAAAAGCACAACAAATATGAGGAACTTAAAGTTTACTTGACTTAAAGTGTCTGAGCCTGATATTGGTACGACATGCTTTATGCCAGTTAGTCAATAGCAGTAGCCTACCAAAATGATTTGCCTTCTCTTTATTTTATATTTCAAGCTGTTGATATAGATAGTATTAATTGTGGTAAGTTAGCAGAGAGAAACAAGCTAATCCATGTGCTTCCCTTCGGTTCTCTGTCTGCCTGCCTGCTGGCAGTTCCATGCTTAACCCACTGCTTCATTTTTTACTTCTCTCTTGCCAGCAATTATATTTCATTGGTGACTGTTGTAGTATAGAGTTGGAGGCGAGGGCCGCCGCTTTACCTGAGAAGCAATATTTCATCCTGTATATCACTTCTCAATGTATAGAATCTGGAAAACTAGTAATTTCTCATTTCATTTCCAGCATAATTTACTATGCTGAAGGAATAGTGCTGTCACCTTCTGTTGAGGATGGTATGTGGTATGTTTTGTGTCTAAAGGCTTGCCTTGCTTCTGTGTCCTCTCTCAGGTAAGGCAAACACACGTTACGTTTCCAAAACAACTATGTAGTTCTTGGTCACCTCATTTTGTAGCTTTGCCAAAGGAGCAATGGCTTATTGTTTTCCAGAAAAAAAAAAAGAAATGTAAGCACAGAGAGGCATAACTGGTCTCTCTGCAAATCCAGTTATATTTTTTTATAAGGCACTGAAACATAACACCTAAACCCAATGTCTACACAGAATTTTCTCACTTTGTCTCTTTGGCAGCAAACTTAAAACTACCGATTGCCATAGATAATAGTGACTGGTATGATACATGGTATTGGCACCATGTAATACGTGTCTATGTCAAAATAAGCTAAAGTGGTGGTGTTCAAGATATGGACTGTGTTAGGCTGGAATGCTTCATAGTTGATCAGAAGATCTCTACAATTAAGGAGTAAAAATTACAGTTAAGCTTCTGAAATAAGTGCTTAAAAAGATTAACTGAGTTCCAAGATTGCTCTGGGTTTGTTGTAACAGCTGATAGATGCAATGATGCTGAAACCTTGCTAAATTACCACTTGCTGGCCTGAAGATCTGCTGAACAGAAGTCCTTTGTGAATTGGAAAACGCACCACAAAACTTTTCTAGCTAAGCAATATATGGAAAAGTGTTTGTATGTACTGTATTTATGACATATCGATCTCTGTTTAGCTCCTCCTAACCACTGTTTAGAGGCAGGCGATGTCCATCGGCACTAGGGGTCAATTTTACTTTGAACAGGTTTTTGTCACCCTTCTCTTCCCCCCCTCCAGCAACTGGAAGCTCACTTGGAAATCTGTAACTGTTTTGGCCTAAGCCAGGTTTTCTGTAATGTGCCAAGCTTGGGACCCCGCTCAAAACCAAGTAAACTGCTGAATTATGTATGTATCTGTGACAATAAGATATTCATCCACAAGCTCCCTTGCTGCAGCCTGAACATCCCCGTACCCAGTCAGCAGTTCTGCAAGGGGCGACGCTGTGTGAAGCCTCGTGCAGGCAATACACGAGGCAGCAGGCGGTGGCTGTTACACACTGTTCACATCTTTGAAAGCTGATTTTGTAGCTATGCTGGCACCCCACACACTCCTAAAGGGGAAGGTGTCCATGTCTCTTTGGTGCCTGGTAGCTGACATATTTCAGTGTATTTTGTGATGTTTTCCGGTCCATGGAATCCCATCCACCGCAGCAGAATGTGCCCTTATCAGCCTGAGTGATCCAAGCCTCCAGGATTTTGCTCACCGTCCATCCTGTTCAAGGAAGCGTTTCAGATAAGAGCAGGACTGAGGTCTAGGAACTTGCCATCACAGTAATTTTCCAGGAGAAAATTCACTTGCCATAAATTTGAAACATCCAGGCTGAAAATGTAACAGAGATTGTTCCCAACCCATCCTCCCTGCTGGACTGGCAGCACATGCAGTCTTCCTGGCTTCTTGGCATCGTTGGAGACTGTTGGGCAAATTTCTCTTCCTGGGGCGTGGGGACTGACCCAGGACTAACATGTTCACTGACCCTGGAGTATTTTGGGAAGCCTCACATTTCTGGTTCACTGCTGGGGTTTCAGAGACTTTGAAGACTCTTGAAAACGTTTGGAAACACTGAAACAGAGTGAGGTTTTGGTGATTGCAATATGAAATTTTAGAATTTTCATTTCCTGTGTAATTTTTTCCAAATTTATATAAGAAGAAATACTCAACATTCTTATTCTCTAGCTATTTTTAGTCTATGCCATAATTATTCCTCTACATGTTTTATGTAGACAAGATAAGCTTCTATCATTAGACCTTTAACACCTAGAAGCAGTTATTCAGGCCCAGATAGAAGTTTTACACCTAAAAAAAAATCCATCTTTCTGTGCCCCAGACACTTCTGAGGCAGGACATAGCCAGTCAGCGCATTAAGGCTCCCAAAACTGAGAGAGAGTATCTTAAAAAAACGTATCTTAAGTTTCACCTTCATCCAACAATCTTTTTCTTAATGCAATCTCTCTTCTGGGTCAGTTACTGCGTGCAGAGGAGTATGCACCTAATCTTCAGAATTTTTCATGAAAAGACAACAAATATTTAAAGTCACCTCTGGCCTAGTGATCTCAGTTTTAGGGATGCTATGGATCCCATTATAGAAACTGCCTGATGAACTGTTACTGATTTTATAATGTCTGCGGCAGCTAATCTTTAGCTACTCGGAAATCACTTGACTTAGTCTCCCGGATCTTTTGTAGCTCTTATGGTCTCGTTTGGTGGGATTTGTGTGCCAGGTCATAAGGGACACCCCCTAAGGCGTCCTCATAGCCTTGTATTATCCTTCTTGCAGTGAGGATGAGCCGGATTTCTGTGTGGAGAAAGATGCATGGTGCCTCTCACTCCTCCTGTTCATGCCAAGTGAACTGCTGCTTCTTCCTCCTGAGGCCAGGAAGTCCCTGGATGCAATGTTGTGGCAGAGACATTTCTCAGGCTTTGCCAAAGTTGTAGTACTATGTTTCCTCCAAATCACTTAGATTTTAATTAACATATTGCCAATGGCTAGTGCTGCCATTATTTGTATAGAAATGGATGTTGCATTCAAGCATCCATAGAACCCCTATGCCCACCCAAGACTCTGTGAGGACTCTCCCAAATCTGTTATACAACAAAGAGGCAAATCCCAAGACAGCGACCCCAAGAAGCACTGAAAATAGTGCTCAGCTTTCTTCTCCCAGGTGTGTATCAGCAGCCACTACTGTGAGCAAGGCACAGAACTGGCCTGCTCTGCTCTCAAAGTGTCGATGCACGCAACAGCAAAATTCACACCAGGTAGGTGGATTCCTACGCGCCCCCTGATGTCCATGTCTGCCCAGTGGGAGCACTGGTGCCTCTTCAGCCGTTACAGAAGCACAATAAGGCAATCTGAAGTAGATTTTCTTACAGGGATGAACTAAGTTTGTATTAAGCACAGATTTGCTGTTTGGTGTGTCAGCAGTTTGTTGTGGAGATTGTAATACTGTCCCCTTCACTCGCCTATCAGGGCGGTGTAACGTAGCCTTGATTATGGCAGGAACTGTCCTTTTGCTTGATGGTGCAATTGCCACCAAGATTCATTGCTGGGTAGATTTGGCCTTTTCCGTCAGTGGCTGTGATTTGTACTGGTCATGCTTGCCACCCCTTGTGATGTCCTGGTCCCATGACAAGATAGAGCCTGTAGCATTTAGGGAACTGAATCGGAACCTGTGCTTCCTATGTGTGAAAGGCAAAATAACCGAGCTATTGCGTTTTCTTTGCTGGAGGTGGGGGAAGGCCATCTAAACTGCACACCTTCACAGCCAGAGATCTCCTTTTGGCACGGGTGCATTTTGGAGGCACAGAGCCTATTCGGGGTTGAACAGGGCATTCCCTGCCGCGTTTTGCACTTCCAGATGTGTTTCTGCTGTGATCAGTGTGGTTTATGTGAATCCCAACATGAGATCTCAACTGACCCCGCACCACCACCCTGTTCCCCAGCTCTCGTCCTGTGAAATATTCCGGTGCTGTGGCAGTCAATACGGTGTGAGTAATTCCGTGGATGGATGGTAAGGCAGCAACCAAATTGCTGCAGTAATATGTACACTACTTTCAGAGCATTCTGAACGATCTATTAGATGTAAAATTAGGTTAGGGATAGCAATTAAAATGGTAAACTTGTAAGAAAGAGTTATACATTGTTGCTTTAAAACTAGAACTGACCACTTGAACAGTATGTATCAGCAACATCTCTTGCCTTTTATTGAGCCTAGAGGAATTAAAAAAAATATTTCATTAGCATTAAACCTGATAGATTCTTTCCATTAAACAAAGTGGAGCAAGTACAATGCAACACAGCTAGTAGCATTGTAGTGGTGTGAATGCTAAAATGCTAAGGTGCATCAGCTGGGGTCCCATTGTGCCCAGTATTCATATTTTGAAAAGGTTTGGAAGCTCCTCATTAAAGATAATGAGAGTTGCCAGGTGTCGAGCAGCTCATGAAATGAAGGACTGAGTCCAAATTATTTCGCTTATATCTTGTAAATGGATTTCTGTTGTCTTTCACACAGATTTCCAGTAAATAAAATAATACTTGTTAACCAGACCTCTGATACTATGAGCCATTTGGCTGAATAAACTCAAAGATATTTTGAATAATATATTAAATATAACTATATTTACTGTGAATATGCTGTAATTTCTATTGGGTAAAGTTAAGATCTTTTTAAGTTTACTGAATGAGAATGGCTTTTATCTCAGTATTAATGGCTCTTAAACGTAATTTAATCTGAACATTTAATCTAAATTAGCTGTCTTCTGAGGTGATTACATTGCTTAATTTTTTTTTGTCTTTCAACTGGACCATGCATTTCCCAGCAGCTTAGTTTGCTGATATTTGATTTGTGGTGATACAGATCATACACAAGCTGGCTTGTTGTTTTTAATGAACTGGATGTGTTGTGTAATAGAATTGCTAGGTTTGTGTTAAATTACAGCTTTGGGACTCATTATTGTGAGATGTTATCTACTTTGAGCTGGCTTATTTTATCACAAAGGAAGAAATTGAATTTGCTTAAGATGGCAAATGCAGCAATGGATGGGTTGGTTGGTGAGTGTGTCGGGGCACCCTCTTGAGCTGATATATATTTTATCCGATCTAATTCACATTCTGCCCAGAAGATGCATACACCCACACATATGTCAGAGTCCATATAAAAAAGCCTAAAGCAAACAACAAGCGAAACATATTGCTGGATGGTTAAATGGTGCGCTTTAGCCATTGGTCTTTGACCATTTCAACTGTAAATTCATGAGATCCGTTCCTTAGGGCGCTTCGTTCCAATTTGCAGTAATGTGCATGAAGAAGCTAACGATGCATTTCTTCCTGTGCATATTTAGCTTCCACACGCAAATATTTCAGCACATACGCAGAAGCAGTTAGCAGGCATTGAAGTTTAAATGTGTGCGGCAGGGTAAACTGTGTAAAAGCCAAAAACTTATGTTCCCTTTGACAATTGCAGGTTTGGAATGTGAAGCCTCTTGTGTGTCATTCTTGGCATTTCTTTTGCTTTGAAAAACGTGTTGAGTTTTCAGCTTAATATAATGATGATATGTGGGAAAATGAAATAATTTTGTTTACTGAAATAATTTTAGCTGCTCTGTGCAACAATGTGTAAAAACACTACTGTGCATTGACTGAAACTATAGACACATGACGAACATTTCTTCTGCTGGAACAGTTTAAATCAATGCAAAGGGTTCAATTCACAGGTGATGCTAAGAAAATGCTGAAGGAATTTAAATTGGTTATAGACTGGTGTGGCATATGCTTTCATTTGGATACTGCTTAGCTGCCTGTCACATCAGTGCCAGCTGCTGCGTGTTGAGCATAAGATGTGTTCACATATAATAAATATGTTTAAACATGAACAGATTCTGCAGTGATCTAAGTTAGTAAAGGAGTTGCTGAGATGATGTGTTTGCCCCCATTCTTTCAGCCTCTAGCAGAGTCTAAAGCAGTGTAAGGAGGGGTACCCGAAAGGGGAGGAAAGTGCCCAGGGAGGCGGAAAGAAACAGGCTTGCACAGCTTCCCACCTCCGGCTTGCACCAGCTGACACCGAGAGAGGTTCAGGCACGGAGTGTGTTGCTCTAACACTTTCCATAGGCAATAAATCCACACAATTAAGGGCAGGAACTTGGGGTCATCAAGGAACCCAGAGTAAAGGGAACCCACACAGAGAAAGGGCCAGGAGCTGAGAAGTCCAGAGCCAGCAGCTCCCATGAGCCACGAGCAGAGTCCCTCTGCTTCTCGCTCTGGTTTTGGCCTCCGAGTCACAAGGCAGAACCCCCGCTCCAAGAAAGTTCAGGGGGCTTTTGCCGCGTGGTGGGGGCTGCTGTCCTGAGAGCTCAGGTGTGGGTCTGAATCCAGCCCCGCAGCCTCAAACCCCACGTCCATCCCTGCTTGTCAGAGCTGGAGCATCCCCTGGTCCGTCAGCACACCAGGCAGGACGTCAGCGTTTTGCAGTGATGCCTGTACTGTGTAGGGGCTGATGGTATTCCCTCGGCCCGCTCAGCGCTGTGCACACACATCTATCCAGAGCACATGCCCTGGCTTCTGGGAGCAATGCCGTGGCAATTTCAATTTTTGTGTAGAGGTGTTTGAATCACTGCCGTTAAAGTCAGAGTTCTATGATAAATGAAGGTTTATTGATAGCTATGGGGACTCAGATGTAAAATATCACATTAAAGGTTGTTCTTTGCAATGCAGCAGAACTACCCTCCCTCCGAAAGAAAGTCAATAAGCAACAATAAATATTTTTCTTTCAGCGCGGGCTTAGTAACTCATTTTAAATGATTCTTCTGAACTCCCTGTGATCCAGTATCACATGCCATAGAGGGGGGACAAATAGTAGCTATTTGCTCTCTGCATTAATATTTAGGGTGGACTGTAATGCTGAAGCTGATATTGAAGTCTGTGCAGTTAATATGCTTTTGTTGAAATAACCTTTAAATTATCCTTCCTTTAAACAGACCTTTTTTTTTTTTTTGCATACTGATGAGTGCTCTGTCCCATTCATGTCCACTGTGCTGGTTTATATCCTTTCTTGCTTCATGCTGGCCACTATTATTTAACACATAGGGTAGTATATACCATACAACACGAATTTTTCCTCACTTTGATTTCCTGGCTTAAGAAAGTTCCATTTTTTTGCATGACCTTGGTTCTGGAGGCCTTGATTTACATTACATTAACAGCTTTATGGAGTCGCTTTATAGTTTGCTTTATTGCAGAAAAACAGAACAGTTTTACTGACAGAATTTACTGTTCATTTTTTCCCAATTGTTTTTGGCATATGTTCATGTTTTGGTTTTTACATCACTGTTACTAGCAATTACCTTGTTTCCATTATTTTTCTTAAATAGAGGATAAATGAGCATGTGGTATTTTTCTTTAGTGGAGCCTGAGTATATTTGAGATATCTCTTATGATGGGGAGAATACTGTAGACGTGATTAATAGCATCATCACTGTAACATAATTTAGTTAGAAGGACTTATACAACTGATAAAGTGTCACGCACTTCTACTAAACTGCAATCTAAGTGAACTGTATTTCAGGTTTTTATATCCTCATTTCTGTCTTCTGTAAAGATATTACTGTAAGATTCATACAAGCGTCTTTATAGTCTCACACTATAAGCAGTGAAAGTTAAATCGGTTCTTCCTGCATGAAACATAGGTTCTATAAAAAATGAGTAATTATAATTCTGAAAAAGGAATAAATTAGTTCACTAAATACATTCATTGCAGACTGAAGTTGTGACTAGACGAGATCTTTTCTAGAATGGAAAGAAATTTAGTTTAAAACAAAGAAATCTGTCCTTGAAAGATGAAAGAGAAATTAAGTATTTTTAAGTCAGTGCCTACAAAACATTGCATTACAGGTAGTCCATGGACCTCACATATATAAATTAGAGAAAATCAATACATAAGTCAGAGACTAACAAAGGCCCTTATGTTGGTAATTAAAAACATCTCTGTCTTCAGCTACTTGACTCAGCTCCTTGGGCCAATTGAAATTTTGCATTTGAATTTCACCTGTGTGCGTTTTTATGTGAAATTCTTAATTTTAATGAAATCTTTTCAAAACTTACATGCATAAAAAGATTTGTCTTGGCCTTCACTGATCTTTATTGTTTCTGGTGGAGCATTTTGTCTAGCTAAGCTTTCCACTTGAGCCTTGCATTTTGCAGGGTTTTTCTATACTTAAATTCATCTTTCTTCATGGTTAAACCTACGCAGCTGTCGAGCTCAGGCTGTCAGTCTAGCCTAAGCAGCTCGACTATCCTCTGGCAATGGCTCTGCTGACCAGGGTGAGCCTGCTGACACAGGGCCTCGCCACGAACAGTGACATCGGCTCTTCCACCAGCAAAGGGAAGCATGTTTCGCACTGGAATCCCTTTCCAGATCCCACCTTCAGGAACTGAAGATGAGCCCAGCGCTACTTTTCCTCATCTCCATCAGCTGGCACTTCTTACTTTCTTATCACGCCCTTCCCTGTTGCCAGTTTTGTCTAATTTACATCCTTTCCCCTTTTATGTTTCCAGACTGCTGCTTTGCCCTGCCTGGTATAGAGTCTGCTTGGTAAGGGTAAAATCGTACATCTTTTCAAATAACTCTGTAATCCGAAGGTTGCAGAGCACATGGCCCGGTCAGCGCAGCGGATCACCTTTTAGATTAGAACAGAATAGAATAGAATAGAATCGAATCATTAAGGTTGGAAGTGACCTCAAGGATCATCTAGTCCAACCATCCCCCCACCACCTATTACCCACTAAACCACGTCCCTAAGTACCACATCTAACCTTTCCTTAAACACCCTCAGGGATGGTGACTCCACCACCTCCCTGGGCAACCTGTTCCAGTGCCCGACCACCCTTTCAGAGAAGAAATTTCTCCTCATCTCCAACCTGAACCTCCCCTGGCGCAACTTGCAGCCATTTCCCCTTGTCCTGTCACTAGTTATCTGCGAGAAGAGGCCGACCCCCAGCTCGAGTCATGAGTATAATTTCCAGTTCTTCACTGAGTTAGTCATCTGCATTTTCCTCCCTTTTCCTTTTTTGTTCATGGTCTGCTGTATTTGCAGGCACTAAACATGGATGGAGTTCTTTTGCCCGGCGTGTAGCACGGTGGGGCCTCAGTCTTTGTGACAGCCTTTATGGGCAACAAAACCAGAATAGTAAATAGTCTCCGCTAAATTATTGATTCTCATCATAGATTCTCATCTTGGCACACCAAGCAGGGTGCTTGTCCAGAAATATTTATTGTGTATATTAATGAGGGAAGGATGAACAAAAATGAAAAGTAAAAGATCCGTCACTTAGTACTTGTTTTTGTCTTAGCTTTTATCTAGTTTGGTTCAACTGGATAAACTGACAGCTCCCCCCTTTCTGCATTCTGACCTCTAAACAGAGGTGCGCACATCTGGCTTCGCACTTCAGCCGGGAGAGCCACGGAGGGAGAAACAGTGATGCTTCATCTGTTCTTGCGGCTTGTATGCATTGGCAGTCTCCTTGGGTTTATGCCGAGTCCTCGAACCCTTTTACTTCCTGCATTACTGAGGTGGGGGACAGAGTAAGGAGCTAGGTGGCGAGTACCTAGCATTGACTTAAACCGTTGGTTCACGGAAGCAACATTGTGTAGACCCAAATACTCATGTAGGATATTATCTAATCGTTTTTGTACAGAAGGAGCTGTGTAGAGGTTAGGGTTCGTACTATTTCATCAGCCTTCTACTGAAAAATGGAATGGGCTTAAAATTAAGATCCCCTTACATAATGGAAGTCATAATGAAGGGTACGGTTCATAAATTTCAATTGTTAAATTGTCTCAGTGGGAAAGGTGACTTGACATTCCCATATTTTAAGGATTTAAAATCCACATTCAACAATAATGGTAGAGAGTTTAATTATCAGCTTATATTAAGACTTGACTACGAGGGATGTTTCAACTCTTCTCAGTGTGAACCATAAGCCTTTGACTGAAGATTTCTCTTACTTCCCAAGACCCAGATTCTAAATGTGTTTTTATTGGGTGCCTGTTTGTAAAATTTACATCTTATGGGTGCACTTAGCCTAAAAATCAGGACCGGGTCATGTAAAAAAGAAGACAAGAAACCCAATTTAATTTCTTTTTAATGTTTGCATTTGCACAAAACATTTTCCAGGAGCACATTTTATGTAAGGCCTTTTGAGAGTATTTAAGGAGGCCACTTAATGGCCATTAGGCAAAGTAACCAGTAGTGTCCCATCAGACCAGGGGAACCTGTGCCTTTCCACTCCAACATACAGCCACTCTTCATGGTGCCTCGGAGCTCAGTGTATTAAAGATGGCAACAGTCGTAAAGGGGCGAACGCTGCAGCTGCCTGTTATTCAAACCCAAAACTGTTGTAGTTTATATTTATCTGTGCTGTCTAAGATTGAAAGTCCCACTAGGGTAAAAAGTCCTTGCATGGCTCTTCCACTTTGGTGGATGGAGTCTGTGACTTTCTCTAGGTTTGGAAAGCACTGATCGCATCACGGGCGCTATTGTAATACAAATAAATAGTAATGACAATAATAATAGCGTAACGTTGCAGAAAGTGATATTATGTTTGTAACCACTGCTGAAACATAGGTAGTGAATGATGACCATGTTTAGCCAGACTGCTGATGCAGGAATACAGAAACAGGAAAGATACCAACCAGCCTGATTTAAGACTTGGAGAGAATATAGAGCTGCGAGATTGATAGCACAGAAAGGAATCTTTTGGTTGAGGTCCATGGCCTGCATCAGAGCTTTTGGGATTGATAGCACGCAGCGCTATCAATCTCACAGCAGCAAATGGGACGACTATTCTCCATGAAGGATGGGCCATATTAAATACCCTGACATCCACTAGATTGAGAACTGCAAAATGAGTAAGGAAGAGTACATGTTTGCAGAGATAATACGGTGCTGATTCTTCATATAGTTTGTTGTGCAGCAAAAAAGCCTCAGTGGCTATTCCAAGCTCAGCTCCTGGAAGCCGCAAGTCATGCTGGAAATAATAGTAATAATAAGCATAAAAACGCACAGAAGGTAGCGAATATGTAAGGGAGAGCGACTACTTTTTTTTAAAAAAAAAAGGTGCCAAAAATAAGCAACATGGCTTATTGTGATCAGTTTACTATTTTCCATTTGCGTTTCGTTGGATATTTTGAATATTATATACTCGCCATTTTCATGCTGCATCTTTCATTCAGAAACTGGTGGCAAAAACTCTTCTTTGCTGTATCTTGTGCTTCACTTCTCCTTGTGTTATGAAGCTTGTGAAACTGAAAGCTAAGTACAGTTTAAATAGACATGTCTTGCTTCAGGTCTATGGAATTACCTGCATGAATTTGCTTCCATTTCTTATTTTATATTTTTATTTAATACAGCCATGTATTCTTCTTTAAGAATCCTATCCTATATAACTTTATTTCATCAGAAAAGTAGAATTTACTTACTCTAACATTTCAGGGAATGTGGAAATCACTTCTTTTCCTGTGTGGACGCAGATGCCTTAGGAGACATTGCTGCTCACAACACTACCAGATGCATTGCTAAATGAACATATCTGTCTCTTATGTGAAATGATTCAAATAGTAGCAATCCACAGACAGATCCATTAGAGGACACAACCTGAGCACTAAAAACTGTTGTTACCTTCCAACAGTAGAGAAATGCATAAGTAGTAGAGGATCACCCCTGAAATTTGGAGGTTATTTGCTCCTGTGAATCATTACAGTTTACTAATGTGCTTAGAAGCTCAGCATAAAATTAGGGAAGAAATATCAAGCCTATGTCAGACAAAAAGATTTTTTAAAGAATTTGTTCAGACATCTCTGAAAAACTGACTTTTATCTAAATTTATCTTCTCTCGGGTCTGAAGGCAAATGGAAATATTTATAGTAAGCAAGGAGTAGCCAATTGCTTTTGCTGGAGGGAACTCCTGAAGTTGAATACTGTGTTAGTAGATTTTCATGTTCACATGTGACATTATTTCTTTTCCCCCTTTTTTGTACTTCAGCTTTTTTACCTGTTTTTAGTAATTTCCTTAAGTCTTATTTTACAAGACTACAGAATTACTTATATTACAGATTTGCAGGCCTTGACTTTGATGGCATGACTCTTCTCTTAAACCCTTTTGAAAGATAAGAGGGACTTATAACATGGAGCACCTCAATCAGGGAAAGTTCTTATTTCCAGAGATTCAGGGCAGCACCGAAATAAGAGCATGGTAAGCTGTAAAGACCATATCTTTTATCTGAGAAATCAGTATTTCCAGCATAACTGATAAGCATTCTAGATCATGCTAAATAAATTGGGTTATTGTTCAGGCTTACTGTATTATATATGCTGAGTTTAGGTAGGAAAAAGTATTTTTAAAAGTATTCAATTTTAAAAGTATGGGTTTTGCAGACATTTGAATGAATGTTACAGGATTGCTTACTGTCATGTACTGACAAAAACCCAAGTACAGTTAGATGAAATTTTAAGCAGGCACATGTCCATGAGATACTCCTGGGTGCCCCTCTCAGGGAAAAGTTCCTGCGGATGCTAACTGCTGGCCTAGCAGTTCAATAAGAAGAGTAAACTGCTACTCTCCTGGTCATTAAGGAGGACATGGAGGTAATTCTATTTAGATTCTCAGAAGACTTTTCATAATAGTCCGAAAGGGATTTTGAAGTCAAAGGTGAAAAAGAAAGTTAGCTGAAGTACTTCTGGTGCTTGCATGTCACAAACTTAGCCTTCATAACAAGCGTTGGAGCCAGGCTTATGCCAAAACACAAATGTTACATTAATGCCAGGTTGTGACAGCTTGAAATAATAGACCTGTGCTGCAGTTGGCATCAGCGCAATATGCCCCTTAATTATAAGCTGAATCTCCAAGTAGTAATGCTAACATAACTGAGTGCATAAAGAAAATCCCATGACTACAGTACTGCTCATTTGGGAAGACAACTAGATTATGGGACCTACCAATGACAAATGAAATTCAGTCCAGGTAAATGAATAAACAATAAAACCAAAAGCTATTCATAAAGTGGAAAATGTGCTGGTATCTAGACAAATAAAGCAATCTGGGTATTTCTGCATTAAAATAATCCCTGAAGTATTCATCCCAATGTTTACTGGCAATGAAAAACAAATCAAGTAGTGGAGTGAATTGGATTACTAGTCCTGTGCAGTGTAAGTCAAAAGGATATCGAAGCATTTCTGTTGCTCCATATGTAGAGTTGGCCATTAGCTAGAGTACTGTTTATAATACTACTCACATCAAAGTAGGAAAGCTAAAATTGCTTGAGAAGGTCTCAAAACAACCCAGAACAAGAAAAGTGCTAGTCTTATCGTTAACAGAGAAAAGTGGAAAGGCCATTCAAGTTTACAACAGCCAAAAGGAAAAGAGCAAAGAAGAATTGAATTAATTCTAGGATATTCTGGTCAGTGAAGGAAATCTGTGACTGAAAATAGAGGAGCAAAATAGAAAACCAAGAGGATGTTTAGGCAAAATCCCACATTCAAACAAAATCCACATTTGGTGATATGTATTATTCCAGTCAGTGGGAAGCTAATGGGAATGGCATTACCTGGAGTGCTCATGCACGCCCAGACCACCAGAGTTGGGGATACTTGCTAGGCAGCAATGTATGAGTAGTGTTGACTCCAAACTGATACTCCTCAGATCTCAAACACTAACAGTGATACTGAGAGTATGAATGACATTAAGAGAGGGTAATTTGTGAAAATAATGCTGATTGTGTCTTTAATATAAAAATCTACTTCTGCCTCCTGGATTTCTTCATAGGATTACCCAACTTTACACCATATGTTTGCACGGTCCTAGAAATTAGAGGTGGTTGAGCTTGGTTCTACCCAGAGTAGTGATGGGTGTTGAGCTGGATCTGCTCCCTGCTGCAGCTTTCCTTGCTTATCATTCTGGAGGTCACTGGGCTGCTAATAAAAAAAGAAGGGAACTCAGTAAATAGCTGAAAAGGCCAGCACAGAAAGGGTTAAGGGCACAGTAAGTCACCCTGCTAAATATCAGCTGGCAGGGAGAAACCCTGGGAGCTGCTGGAGAGGTTAACTGCAGCTGTCAAGGCAGTTGATCTCAGACTGTAAACAGAGGAGTGGCTTAAAATGAACTGGTGCTCCCTTGCAAAGTCAGTTAGGTCCACAGAGACCCTGCCCGTGCCACCATCAAGCCTTGTTATCCCACAGCGCTCTTGGTAGGAGGGTGCTCATGCAGCTGGCCTGAGAGTTGAGCAGGAATAAGGTGAGGCTACAGGGTGTTGTGGCATGACTGTTCCGCAGCGTGCTTTGGTAAGCCTATCTCATGGGCACAGCCATCGTCTTCATGCTGGTGCCACTGGTTGCGTAGTAAACCGTGCAGAGTACTTCAAGACCCATTTGCCTTTCTACTTTTAAACTGGCAGGTGGCCTCTTCCTCAAAAAAGTCTTCAGGCAACCACTGGTTTGGTTATTTCTGTGTTAGCTTTGTGTCAAGGGAGGGCTGGCTGACAGTTTGCTGATTGTAACTTGCCTCAGGGCTGCTGACTTTGCCTTTTTGAAGTTATAATCTCAGATTTAGGAACTTGGACTTGGACTAAAATAGCTCATCAAAGTATGCAGATGGGAAAGAGATTACCCTCCCTTTCCACTACATGGAATGAATCGAAATTTGTGGAGTCCCCAGTTACTGGGTTTTCTATTTTATGGAAGCATTTGGCTTATATACATCTGTTAGAACTAGAATGAATTTTAAACATGTTTCCATCAAGCATAATTGAACATGTTAGGGCCTCAATGAATTGTGTTGTCCTATGCCAAACTAAACACTGCAAGGAATAAAAGGAATTAAAATGGATGTCAGAGTGAAATGAAGTTAACACCAAACACGCCCATTAAGATCAATAAAAAATTTGGTTGTTGTTCAGTGTGTTTAACAGTGTTCTGGAGATGTAAAATGAAGTGTCTCATTGGTTAAAATCAAAACATTGAAATGCTGCTAGGAGATCACAGGTAATATAGCTACCTGAGAATATATCACAATTCTAGCAGCAACCTGATAATTAAACCTTTGTCTCAAGTGTGAAACCTCTTGCATATAACAGGATACTGGAACTTGTGTAGGTGAAATGATAAATGGGAGCAGGTATTTTCATTCCTTATTTTGAGACACTTTGGTAAAGAAACCAACATCGAAGCTTAATTCAGTGTATTGCTTTTTATTCTCAAAACTAATATCTGTTGGTTTTGCATCAATAAACACATTAATCAGAAGGAGGAAAATAGAAAACATTATTCAATGATCCAATAAAATTCCATAATATGAAGCTAGTAATGAAAAAAAAAAGTTGATAGATGAATGAGAACAGTGATACCAGATAAAAAACGTAGCCTTCCAATACACTGCTTATGGTGTTTGAATGGGTTTCAGGATTTAAGTATGAAAAATTATTCTAACCTATCCTATTTTTAAGGGTCCTCTGAGCTCTTACCATATAAATTTATAGCATAGTACTTAAATATTGAATGGTTCTACACTTTTTTCTGACACGAGGGGGAACACCTAATTAAATCAACGCACCACACATCTGGGAGAAGTATCTGAATTTTTCCCCACTTTTGTTAAAGACTCTGGGGATCCTTTTGCAGCACAACATAATCCAAACTATCATATTAAATGTTATTTCTCATTGTAAAGGTGTTACTGTCCTCTTCTACTTGATTTTGATGCCTACTCTTATGTATTTTGTTTTCATGTAAATTCATAAGTCGTTAACTGGAGTTTTTGATTTTTGGGGGATGAGTTGCCAAACTTTTTTGTTTGCTTAAGCTTTTTAATGAAAGTTTGAATGAAAATGAAATTGCAACAAGAAACCAGAATGCTTCTGATTTAAAACAGATAAAACTAGTGTTTGATTTGCATTTCTTTTTCAGAAAAACATTGATGCTAAATGCATGTTGCCAAGCTGTGCAACAGGCTTTGGTGTTACTGCGCTAGAAGTCTTTGTTTCCTTAGACTTATATCTAGGTGGTTTTCCATGTGTCCACCTATCTGCTATTAGACCATAATATTTTAGTCTGATCCTCTGGAAAAATAAAAGGCTGATGCAGTCGTACAGTTTGAGTGTACCTGCCAACAACTTTTGAACACGTACAACCAAAGCTGACAAAGGAATCAGGGGTTACTCCTACATGTTTTGGGAAAATAGGCAGCGAAGGAAAGAAGAGAGACCCAATCATTCTGAAAAGGCGTTTGTCCGTAGGACATTGAAATGCTTGCACAGGATCATATGACTGGCCCAGTTAAAAGAAGAGTTTTCCAAATGCAAAATAAAAATCCATACGTGGCCATGCTTTCTTAGCACTGATGATGACGATGCTTTTTGTGTAATAGAGTATTATATTGGGTTTTTTCTTTGGATTTAACTGTATGCACATCTAACAATTTGCAATGCTTATATTTAAACAATCAAAAAAGACATTGTGGTGTGCTAGGCAAGGCAAAATATGTCCTATAAGAGAGAGTCATAAGCTAAAATTTATTTTCCATGTTCTGAATTAAAATAACCTCTTTAAATCAAATCATCTTGTTTTGCTTTAAATTAAAGATACTGATCCAGTTCCTCTGGCTTCTGACACCCCCTCCCCTTTAAAGAGATTATTTTAAATTATAAGAAGGACTTATAGACTACTAGAGTGTAAGGTCTTCTGGTGGATTTTGTTGCCAGTACATGTTCTTCTAAAACTACACTAATCCCGACAAGCTGATGCAATGAATTTACGCTTCCCAGAAAATTCAGATGAAAAGTTTCTGTTTTCAATGTAACTCCATTGAGTTCCATGGATTTTCTGTTGATTTGTCTAAGTATGAATGAAATCAGAAAGGGCCTAGTAGAATATGTTGTAGTTTACACAAAAAGGATTTATTGCAAGGACTCATCAAAAGAATTTTTCAATGTAATTTATAAACTGTTTACTGACTATAGTTGACCTTCAAAATTGCTATTAAATATTCACTCTAAGGACTGCTCTGTATATTTAACTAGAAGCTCTGTTTAGAAAGTTTGCTAGTACATTTCTACTTGGTGTCTATGTTTTCCTCCCAGTTTCAATGGAAGACAAAAATTAACAGCTAGAATATACATATCTTTCCCACTTAGAATTGACAAGAAGAAACCCAATAATTTTTGGTGGATAGTATTATTTTATGACTCTAAATGTCCACCAGAATCAATGTGCTGGATTAGGCAATATTTATTCTTTTCTCTTTCCATGATGTGTCCTTGTAATCATCACATTTCAGAGAATTTGTCCTGACTACATTTATGGAAGTATATTAGATACTGTTAATTTCTGCAGCAAATGCGTGGTTGAGGTCGACACCTTCTTGTGCGTGCCAGAGTAGAATACCTTCCCTGCAATTTTATTAGGAAAAAAGTTTCCTTTAACCATGTTCTATTCAGAATATAATACCACTGTGCTTTTGTAGGGTAGAAGCACCCTTTGAAAAAATGCTAAAACATGTTAGCTAATCCTTTTCAATGATGCATTTTTACAGCCTAATCAAGATAAACCCCAGGAGGGAAAGAGAGGTTTGTGAGATGGATCTGTGCCCCGTGTGGTTTTTCAAATGGATTAAAAGTCCATTTTATTCACAGAGTGCAGTGTAGTATGAAATAAACCTGAAAGCATACGGTTTTTTCCTGCCGGAGAGCGGTAGGTTGAAGTTCTGCTGTGATTTTCACAGTCCCAACCTCCCTCTGCCAGGAAGCTTCAACAGCATTGGGCCAACAGCTGGATCTTGCTGCTCCCGTTGTTTGGAGGCAGTGAGTTGGATGGGACAGCGGTGCCAAAGTGACTGAGCCAAGCTGGTTAACCATGGCTGGAGAGGATGGGGATGGGAGAACTTCACGGCAGGTGGTACGTGGTTTTGAGTGGGCCTGAGTCTTTGAAGCTCATGAGGGAAATGTCCCCTAGGTTGTGCTGTGAGTGGGCAGGAATGTATAGAGGAACGTATAGTTTGCATGGCAACAGCCCACCCCAGGATGTGCGTGAGCACCATGCCGTGCTGCTGGAGTCACCTTGCTTCTTGGCAAGGACAATCTGATCCTGCATCTGCTGCCAAAGGGCTGGCCAGGTGTAGCCTTATATGCCTGCGGGCAAAGAGAAATGAGTGGCCTGTGCCACGTCCTCTCTATGGGCAGCATATAGCTGCAGCTGAAGCGCTCGGGGTTTAGGCAGCATTTCCAACCCAAGTGGCCATTTCCCATCTCCGCTGGACAAAAACGAAGTCACTTGGTTACGTAGTATTCTTCAAGTCCTCTTCTGTGATCGCTGTGGATAGCCCTTGGGTGGCATGCGCCAGTTATTTGTAAATTAAATTTTATTAGGGGGAAATTTTCATGCACTTTCTTCCATGTTAATAGAATAGCTGCGGTTTGATCTCAAGAGCTGCAAGTGCACCTGCAAGATACAGGTAAGTTCTGTTTGATAGGCCAGGGTCCTGGGACTACTTCTGGCTCTCAGCCTTTTCCTTGAGCCTCCGTCTTTTCCCCACAGCTGCCAGGGCCATGAGGGATGGGGTTTGGTTGCTTTAAAGTGAAGTGCCGTAGCATGGCTCCCACGAAAGGCAGCCAACACCATCTTCTACCCAGACGAGGGGAAGGCTGACGTGGGTGTCCCTTCGAGCTGTTCAAAACATTCTTACCCATGTTGTAAACCAAGCCCAAGATTTCCTCGCATGCACTACACAAAGTATTCCACGAAGTTCCCTGGATTTCTGTTGTATTTCTTAATACTTGCTCCCAGAGCTTCAAAAACGTTTTAAATTAAGTCAGTTGCAGCTGCTCTGTCAGGAATTCACTAAGCGCTGCAGCCACCGAAGCAATTAAAAAAATTGCACAGAAGGTAATTAAAAGCCTTACTGATTCTTGCTATTAGACTGACATTTTAAATGCCTCTAGATGTTTTATTGTGCCAATAACCTATTTCCCCAGTCTCAAAGAGAAATACAACTGACATCAGTAATTTACTAAAGTATTCTACAGGTATCATAATGCTCCAACTAGAAAGCTATATTAAATCACTGCGGTTTTGTGTTCCTCGCAGTCCTCGCCGCACAACTTAATGAAACAGTGGTTATTTGTTAATGGATGTTAGAGTTTAGTCTCTCATTCTCATTCCCTGTTGTGAGCTGTGTCATATTTGTATTACTTGTACACAAAGAGATGCCTCCTGGTTATCATGAGCCTGTGGGCCGCAGGGAGTCAGGCCGAGGTTCTCCTTCTTCTGGAGTCCTGGTGTACTGCACAGGGCACTGCGAGTGGCCTTCCTCCGCCGCAGTGAGCTTTAGTGATGAGTAGGGCTGTACCGTACGTGGCTGACTGGCCTGCAAGGACGTGGCTGGGTTTCTCAGTGCATCGCTGTCCTCACGTCCTGTGTTGGCAGACAGGTTAATAGATGGAGGTTCCTCCTGGAGACTTGAGTCAGTCCCCACAGCTAGAGGAGTTAGGCTGCCTTCGTACATCCCTTCCCAAACCCCACGTGTGTTCAGAAAGGAAAGCTGGCAGCATACTAGGCAGTTTGCTGGCTTTCAATTCAAGGTCCAAGCAGAGACTTTAAAAGGATGCAGGGAAATTATTTTATTATAATCTTTTCCCTGGTAGCCTCAAAATGTGAACGTGGTAATCCAATGACTTTTCAGTGTGCAAACGAACTACTGCTATTCTTCCCCGATGGGAGCGACTGGAGGTTGCTTGAAGTTTTTCCCCTTGATTTATTTTGCAGATCCCACTGGAGCATAAAATCAAACCAGATTTCAAGTATATTACACTTAGCTGTAGAGCATACAGAAGTAAGACTCTACCAACCTGCAGCGCGTTATAGATGGTATAATTCCTTCGAGTTTGACAGAAATCATTCTGATGCATAAGCAAGAGGAGCAACATTAATGCTGAGCTTTCAATTTTTATTCCATTTTTCCTCTCCCGGGTCACATTAATACGGTGTAAACAGGGGTATTTTGAAGGCATTTCAGCAGTAAACAAGCCCACACATACTTCTGCAACCCGTGAGAAAGCCTACACAGGCTAGCTTACACTGACCTCTGTGGTGTCTTTTGAATCACATCCAGCTGATCAGCGCTACATGTCTCTACAGTTTGCATCAATGGGAATGTAAAATGGCAAAACTCTCTTGGCACTAATCTCTGAAGCCACGTCTAATTCTATTTTTTAATGAGGCATTGAATTATTCCATACAGTGAGATGCCTGTCAGTTTGCAGCATAGCTCCGTGCGTGCTGTTATGCCACCAGAGATAAACCATCAGCAGGATTGATCAGGCAGGCAATCAGTTAAACAAATCTGAATAGAAAAAAAATGCGCGTGCACTGCTCAGAATGAAACAGATATTTTAATAAAGTTGCATAATGAAAATATGTGATATGTGGTAACAGTGACTGGCAGTAACTAATTAATACAGTTAGCTTTTGAATAAATGATGTCTTTTCTACAGTTGTGATGGGAGCACGGTCTGGGGATGAGAACACGGAGATACATGGTCAGGTCCCCCATTTTGCCACAGATGCAGCCTTGAGTCATTTAGTTTCTCTTCTGCTCCTCCACCTTAGAAACAAAAATAATGATGCAAGGTACACCTCCTGAGGGCAAGGGTGGCCCTTCCTTTCAAGGGGGAAAGGCAGGGAGAAAGCTACACACTTCTGTGGGAAACACAGGGCAGGCAGCAGTGGCGCTGGCCATCCTCTTCAAGGCTGGACGTCTGCGAGTGTGGCCGGGGGCCGATGTAAGCAGGACTCAGCAGACAGTCGTTGTTGTTATGTGACACTCATTAACTTGTTATGTAGCATATAAAATTTTCAGGGGAAACTGGTGTCCACGTGGTAAGTCTTAGAAGACACACCACAAACCACAACCCAGCTGTATGCTCCCTGCCCCTGCCGCTAAACCCCCGTACCTGTACTTGCCATCATACCCGGGAGCACTACAACAAAATAATTAGTAGATGCTTACTCGTACCCCTAGGAAATGGTTCAAGTATTCCTGGTGATGTCTGGGTTGCTGTTTAATAATCTTGGTCATGATCTCCTATCATTAAGCCAGTAGTGATGCAAGCACGTTGGTCACTCAAACCTGCTCTCTTGTTCGTTAAGTCAATGGGTTTCTATTGAAGGGCATCAGATAATCAAATCAGGCATTTTATCACCTGGTTTTGCTGCATCCTGGTTTTACTGTCACTGGTTAAGACCAAGTGATGGATATATTGATTTCTGCATTTACCGACATCCTAGCCAACACATCATTACCTCTGTGTTTATTTATGCTCAAAGGAGTTCTCAGCTGCTTTACAGAATCTTTTCTCTTTCTTCTTTTCAATTCACCTGTCACAAAAATCTCACCAAATATCAAAATTTCATTTAAAAAATTATTCTTGTCCTCTACTTGGGCTAGAGTGCATTGAATGTCTTTTTAACAAGAGAGGGAGGGTTCCTTTCTAGCAAAACTCTGTGCACTGCACTCCTATGCTCTGTCATATAGGAAAGATCACTCAGAGACAGTGATTCCTTTTGAGCTTCATACCACGGAAGAGTAGCACGTCTGAAGAAGTGACCCTCCAGCTGCTTGCAGCGGCTCTTGCTGCCAGAAGTTCTCTCTGCCCTTCAGCCTGCTGGCTGTGCGGCTTGCGGGATTGCTCCAAATGAATCATTTAGCACGGGCAGCTTCCGTAATAACAGGTTCTCATCAGGCAGGTGGGGCAGCGGAGATGGATCCAGCAGAGGACACGTGTCCGCGGCTTCAGGGAATACGGTTTTGCAGGGAGCAGAACCCAAAGCTCTTGAAACAGGCTTCTCTGCCTGACGTGACATCTGATGTATAGTCAGATGCTCTCAAGCTTAAAAACATTTTAATTAGGAAACGTACAGGTAGTTAAGTTTAACTGAGTAACACGCTAAGAGTGTTTGGGAGGGAAACTTGGCTGTTTAGGCGGAATTGTGAAGTTGTGAGCTAATTCACTGGCGTTCACTGTAATTTGTGATTAAGGTTATCTGCAATATCTAACCTTTTAGTAAATGCCAGCTGCATAATGACTGTCAGTTTTCTCTCCTCAGATATTACATTGCAGAAGGTTCTGTCTGACCATAAGAATCTATTTAATAAGACTCTAATGGGAAATGACCAGTATCTGAGTATTACAGATTAAAAGTGACAATGCTAATTGACTGCAGAGGTATCTACATGAAGAGGGACCAGAAAAATCATTTAAGTCTAAATGAAATTGGACTGATTTGATATTTGAAAAAGCATTACATTCCTCTTGTGTTTGGCAGTGTGAATTAATTGCTCCCTGTGTCAGGCAGAACCGGTTTCTACGTAGCAATGTGCTAAGATTGGTGGGGAGTGAGGAACATTTAGCTTAGGGAGTTTAGAAATACCTATTAGTTTACTAAAATTAGAAGTATATAAGAAAGTTTGTATTTTACACATTTTTTATGGTGAGGAATGAAATGCTATTTTGTATATGTGAAAATCAAATTCTAGAAAACTTAATTATTTGATTGTGTGGATTCGTGATTGCTAGGAAAACAAATGGGGTGCTCGACCGTATTCCTGCTCCAAAGATGCAAATTTGATTACCTTTTTTCTTAGCTTTTCAAAACACATTTTGCAAATAAATAGAACAGGGAAATAGAAAAACACAGTTATGTTTTATAAGGAGTTGTTAGTAGGAATCACAACAACAGGAAAATGATCATACATGGCGTATGCTTATCTCAAAAATCACTTAATATCATTAGTTATCAGATAAATGCATGCGCTTAATTCCTATACGCTTGCTGTGCACAAATCTTTGCTTTCAGTCAAAGAGGTTGCAGTACAAATTAATTTCTCTGTATGATTTCTTCTCCCTAAGAAGGGAATCAGACACATAGCATTGACTCCAAGTAACATGCTATGTGGACAGAAAATGCAACGTTTTGACACCTAGATGCATAAAAACCTTTTGGAAAATAAACATTAGACATCCTTTGAAAGTCCCAAGATACTGAGTAAAAATCTCTTCTAGCGTGGCTCTATGTGCTTCAGAATTCTGTGGGAAAATAGTTGTAAAGATACAGAAAAGGCTTTTAGGGGTCAATACATACTGACACAGTGCCCCCCCGCCCAGTCTAATCAAGCTAAAATTCTTATATATTACTGCAGCATCTGAGCCACTTTGCCAAATTTTATTTTATTTTATTTTATTTTATTTTATTTTATTTTATTTTATTTTATTTTATTTTATTTTATTTTATTTTATTTTATTTTATTTTACGTAAAAATAGTGTTTCGGTTTTCTGGTCTTTTTTTAAAACCTGCAGGAATGCAGGGAAACCTGCCAATGAGTTCAATACAGAAGACAGCTATGTGTGTGCTTAAATTCTGCTGAAGTTGGAGGAACATGTGACACGGTTCAAACTAAATGGGTCCATAAGTCTTTGCAAAATCGTCTGCTTAGCGTCTCATAGTGGAAGATAAAGAAGGAAAGAAACATGGTAATTTTGCGAGGAATGAGCACTAAAATATTCCCTGCTTTTCACTGACCCTGCTGTACCCCCAGCTCATACCTGAGAGCGTACGCAATGTACTCTGTGGGGCGTTCTGCCAGCGCTAGGAAGGCAATAAAGATGGGAAACAAAAAAATAACAGTTCTAAAATCTTTGAAATACTGTAATTCTGTGATTGTACAATTTTCAGATTAAGGTTCAGGCAATTTGTTTTTAAGGTAATTTTTTGTGTGTGTTCTGCTTCTATAATGCATAGGATTAAGGTAAAACGAAGACTGCTCTTAGAGTTCGGAATGCAGGTTGCATTTACTTTTATACAGGAGTTGATAGACCATTCATACAGCTGCTGCAATGTAAAATAATAATCCACAATTACCTACCCAGCATGGAGTTGGGAAACATATCAAAATCAGCAGCATGAAAGTGAACCATAGAATGTGTTGAACTTAAATATATGGCCTAATTCTTCCTTTGTGTCAGTTTTAGGCCAGTATAGCTATTGCAATATAAATAAAAGCATAAAAATATTTTCACTGATTTCACGGCAGCTGGTCCTTAGATAAGTGAAAACATTCAGCCTTTCATTCTGTGGTCTGTAGTTTGAAATAAAATGTACAATGTTTTTCTTGCCTTTGATTTTTTATAATTAAAAATGAATTAGTGCAGTTCTAAAGACAAAAAAAGTGTGTGAATATTTATATAAGTACTGTAACTTCGGTTAAATTTGGTCATAATGGCCTTTGAGGTCTTTCTGTTTCACAAACTCAAAGCTTTTTGAAGCTGGCCTGCATAATTCAGTCAAATATAGATATCATATAGCTGCATATTTATATTTGTTATTCAACATCTATATTTGAAGTCATATCTTTGCATTCAGCTCACTAGTAACTTGGCTCGGCACTCTTGAGGCTTAAATATCAAACCCCAGCGTCGGTCTTTTCATAAGTAATCTATAAACTGCCACTTGCGCATTCTTGATAGTGGGAGGAATATTTTTGAAACCTGGCTAGATTAACAAGTAATTGGATTGATTCATACATGTTCTGCAAAGGTCAAAATTGACCACGTTTTATTACAGAGTAACGTACCGATTGACTAGTGGCTAACTTGGTGAATAAAGTCATTTGGGTTTCTGTCTACAAGTACTCTGTGACTATTATACGGTTACTTTACCCGGTCCTTTAATCCCAGCTTGTCTGGGAATGGAACTGTAAATTGTGTTTTTCATGACATTTTCTGGTCAGCAGTAGCATGCAGAATTCCTGCAGAACAAAATTTGAGACCCTTGTCTGCATGGTCTGGTTTATTGGGCCAACTTTAGGACCCTAACACCAGCTGATATCAAACCAAGCATTTCCCCTGCTGAACAAGCCCCCGTGCTCTTTGCTGGGCTAGGTGCTGAGCTTCTTGCACATCTGGACATCATCTGGGACAGTCTGCTCTCCTCTGTGTAAATTATAACTTGATAATCCCATGGCTGAATACTGGGGATGACCTCTTTCTCAGCTTAAAGCAGAGGTAAGAGGTTGCTTCATGTCCCTTTATGCTTTTACGTTAGCACATAATTGTGGACAGAAACAAGAATATATTAGTACAAGAGGAAGATCCGTATGAAAGTGCAAGACATGGTTCCTCAAAATGATATTTATTAAGCGTTGTAGAGATTTCAAAAAATATGACAGAGCAGAAGTCCTGAACTATTTTACTTTCAAGACTTTTAGTCAGTGTAAAAGTCATCTCTTAAACTAAATGTAAAGCAGAGATGGTATTTCATATTTGTCCCTCATAACATAGTAGGGGGCAAGGAGAGAATGACTATAAAGGTAGAAAAGGCGACTTTTTCTGAAGATCACCCCTATGGAGAGGAATGTGTGTCTGCACAGGTTTGCACAAATAGCTCCAGCAGACAGCATACAGATAAATCATTTTTAATGCCACAAGACACAACAAAAAATAGTTCTGATGTTTGGGGTTTTTTTCTGCTTTATCTTCCTCAGTTTATATAGGAAAAAATCACATATCCATTAAAAAATACGGTTTACTTTTTCTGTTTTTAAACATCAATATTGTGCCAGAATCATTTTTAACCTAACCGTAGAATCCATCACTGTCAATAGATATAAGAATGGCTTCAATTTTTTTTTCTTTCCAACAACTTCCCATTTTGACATGTAAAGAAGAGTCATTTTGTAAAATTCTAAACTTTTACAAAGGTAAGAAATGGCGAAATAATAACAACATTTGTCTTCTGTCAAGAAATATTGACATGGTATTACTACAGCAAAATTGGTTTGTGTTGTGAAGTGTGTCTCATAGATAAATCAGATTTGAAACTTTTTTAAGCTAACTAAATTGTACTTTAGTAGTGATATATATAAGAATAGAAAGACACATGATCCTGAATTTTTTTTTTATTTTTTTCCCCCCACAAAAGTGGGATAAGAGCACTTCAGTTTGCAAAAATCATTTCCTGCTCTTTATCTGCCTTCACATTTTTTACACTTCACTAATGTGATTCGATATGTCAATAAGTGGACAGTGCATGTCTCAGCCTCATATACAAACAAGCAGTGGCGAGATAATTTATGTACAGATTTATGAAAAGATGCCTTTTCCTTGTCAGATTAAATAGACATCATTCCAGCATTTTAGGATAAGTACATTTATATTTCCACATAATTAAAATGTGGGTGAGACAAAGCCACAATGGCTCTGTAAAATCTTTATAGGCATATGCTCTTTATCAGACTCTGTGCTGAACACTTCTGCACCAGTTGTACGGCTTGGTGAAGGACTTGCAGAAGATTTGGGAAGCGCTACTGCTCCTGGTCGTGCTTTATCGAGAGCTGTTAAGCTGACATCTGGCTGAGCATCTTCTTGCTTCAGGGCATCCTCCACGCCATCGTAGGAGGTGCTAGGCCACTTTGCCAAACGCATGGCTTGAACCGGTTTCTTCATGCGTTGCTCTGCAGAACACCAATGGCTTTCCCCCGTGAACTTGAAAGGAACAGCAGCAGCAAACAATTAGCAGTTCTTCAGTACTAGAAAATATCCATCTGCTCTTGGCACAACTGTTTGTCAACATATAAATAGCTACACTACCAGCAAATGGAGCAATTTTCTGCATCTGGCTCATGATTCCTTTCCCTTGCAGTTCAGTAAAAGGAATTAATATATTCACAAAATGTCAGTTCTTGCTACATTATTTTAAAAAGAATAATTTCAGCATATACATGGAAATGTAGAGATGCCTTAAATTTTTTTGTCTTCTTTTTTTAGCGCTGGAGTACACTTTCATACTCAAAGAGGAGTAACGAACAAATCTGAGGGGCTGTGTTTGATTTTGCATTGTGTAATTAGTTACCTGCTGGAGTTTCTCACTGCTTTTCCATTTGCTCATATGAGGGCTAATCCTAACTAAGAAAGAAACGAGTCATTCTGTGACCAGTGGAACTTATGAAGCTTCATTTCCTGCAGCTCCCTCCCATGTGTTTTCTCTAGTGTCTAATAGCTTGGTTGAGTTCACACTGCAGGTTCTCCCACAGTAAGATACCCAGATTAGTTCCCTTTCATTTGACTTTCAATTTTAACAGAACAAGTGGAAATTTACTTTAGATTTAACATACTGTGTAAATATGTTTTATTTCTTTTTGTAAAAAATTCAAAGAAAAACATCGGTGCTTTAGAGCAGCCACAAAAGTGCATTTAACTTTTTCCCAATTAGCTGGTGATCATAAGTGCTATCAGCTGTGTAATGGACACAGTGGTAGCACTTGCCTATCTGTAGTCACCCTTGATCCCACCATTGGGCTTTCTGAAACACTGCAGTGTTTTTGAGCATTTGGAAGAGACAAATAACTCATAGTTTCCTCAGCTATCAGCAGATGCCGAGTGGGAAAAAGATTGCTTTTTCTAGGACAGCCTTTGCTGTTCAGAAGACAGAAGAGGATATATTTTCAATGTTTGCTGTAGCGCATGCTTGGAATTCCAAGTCTCAAGATTTAGAAGCTGTCACATCTGTGACAGGTAAGGTGGGCATCAAGCCTAGATCCTCTGTGGAGGGGAGTTTGGGTTGGCCCATGTTCTGCCAGTGAAGGTGTGGGCCGACTCATGTATTTCCATCTGGTATCTCCTCTTCTTTCCGTAATTCTGTTCACTGCTCTGAGTGTCTGTTTTATGCTGAATCAGTGAACCCTCAGGCTTATCATCTAATCAATATACATCATAGTAAATGACTGCTAAGTCTGGTTTAGTAAGCTCAGTGTTTGTTATATTTTTGGACTCAGAAAGTTTAATCTATGAGTTTTGATCCTCCGCAGCAAACTGGTTTCAGTTCGCTTTGTTTAAATCCAGAGAAGCTTCATGGCTTCCCTGTGCATTTGGGGGAACAGGCAGAGCACGTAGCTTTGTTTTGACTCGTTCTTTAATGCACTTGTTGAGCATATCTGTACTAGGGATATATTGATGGAAAACTTTTACGGAAATAAAAGTGACAGGACTCCAAGGGGTCCTCAGTCTCCAATACAGGTTGAACTGGCATTATCTCTTGAACAGCCAGATGTTATTGCGTGAATGTTGACAGACCCCAGTTGGCAAAGATCTCATCTCATACCAATTTCATTCGCTTTCAAAGCCACTGGCTTCTGCAGTTTCACTATTTTACATTGGCATTGCTTAGACATTCTCATCCTAAGAATTAAATGTTCGTGTAAGGCAATTTAGGAGCTGAAGGTTTTGTAAGTTGCTTCCTGGTGTGCTGGTGGCAGAGATGTTTAGGATTCTGAGGAAAATGTCAGTATTGAACAGAATGGACAGAGGCATAGTCTCTTACAAATGGGCCTTCTTGTCATTACTAGATCTTTGCAGCTGCTTATGTTTATTGTCAAACTCCTTCCTAATATAGGAAAGTGAATGCAATCTCCACGGGCTGGATGCTTTCTTCTATAAATTGCCGGCAAGGCAGGCTCCTGTTATCTGCAGGCACTGTGTGCTGCTAACCTAGTCTCTTAAAATCAGCATTCTCCTTTGAAGAAATGAGAAGTAGAGAGAGTAAAAAAACCCTGTTGATTGTTCGTGCTGATCTGGTCCTTCCAGACTGACTGGATGAATACCAGCCATGGGTGCCGGTCACCCACAATCCACAGGCTAAGGCACATAGGGGTTGAGGATCATTTAAGTTAACTCTTTACTGTTAACATTGAGGAGTAAAAACTATGACATGCTCCTTGCAATAGTTTGTCTGCATGCAAAGCCTTGTCTTGTTGCAAATCTACTTCCAGGCCTGCCTGGTCCCTTTTAAATTTGTTGTTGGAGGAATTTGGTGGGTTTTTCCCAAGCCGAAGGTGACCGACCACCGTGCAGGCATGGTGCTGGTGAGTGGGACTCAAGGTGCCGGCACAGCTGTCCTTGACCTGCAGATGTGCTACTGTGGCTGTGTTTCTGGGCCTCTGACAGAGAGGCTGCCTTGCTTCATGAGTTGCAAGCTAGCGTTGAATTTGGGTGTACATCCCCAGCGTGCAAGACTGGGATTTCCAAAGGAACTTCCATACAGGTTGAGACCGAGAGTCTGCAGAGGTAAAAGCCCTAGTGTGCAGACCGGCTTTGTCTCTCAAGGTTGGTAGTAGCCTCTGTTATCAGTATAAATTTGTCTGAATTTTGGACCCCTTAAAGTAGGGAAGCACTCGTGTCCAATTTGTCCGGTTATTAAAGAGGGAGCACTAAACATTTTGGATCCAGATCATATCTGCATATCAGAGCTTGAGTATGTTAATTTTTGTCTAATCACAAATTTGTCACATGCCACACATTAATTCTTAGATTTATGGGAACCTGCTTGAGAGGATAGTTGATGCTTGTCACTTCATTTTGATAACTGTGGTTTGGGAGATTTTTAGCTGCTTAAATAATATATTAAAGAAATAATTGTCTGTTTGTATTTACCTGCTAGACTAGATATAGAGGAGATTTTATCAGAAAAGCTTGATTCTTGGTTTAATAATGTTGATGATAATAAATGACATTAATGTCCATGTCTAACATATGTATTTACATAAACTATCATGTAGTAGTAACTCAGCAAACATCATTTCCTTCCTACTAGCAGTTCGTGCTGTAAGTCTTCAGCAAGACAAGCTGAAGCAAAATCACCTGATTTCCACGTATTAGGAAAGCAGATGATGGTATTTGTATTGATGTGTGCTCCTTCTCTCCACGGTGCCGTTTCATGGTGTTTGGAGAACTGGAAGATGTGCTATCCGCCCAGAGTTTGAATCCAGTGACCGTTTCCCTGAGGCCGATTCAAAAGGAAAAACTTCTCTTCTCTGCAGAGGAGGAAAGATTTGATTGTTTGAGTAAATGTGATGTTAGAGTGTAAAACCAGGATGATAATCTGCCTAGGTACCTTGGAAAAAGCAAGGTAATTTTCAGTATATTTCCCTGAAGAAGCGTAGCTGCTCCATTAAGTTATTTATTAAGACCTTTTGCTGATAAAAGGTCTAACACAGCCTCGCAGGACATGTGAGGACCATGTCTGGGTTAAGAAACATGTACTTGTTATATCCAGATGCAACAATAAAAAAGGAGAACTCGGACAGGAATTTCAAGCTATGTACTTGGAGAGTTTCCTCCCATCCTTGCAGCCCTTCCCATTACTTTCTGGATGCCTCAGTGGATCTAGAAGAAGACAGACACGGTTCTTGTGATACAAAGCTTCATCTTGGTATCCTCACATTCAAGACTGCATCTTGAGGCTTCAGACATAAGTAAGATTACTTGATCCTGGTCCGTGGAGCACAGGACTGATGCGTGGTGCTATCATAGTAAAGGAAGCAATAAAACAATAAAAACAAACAGAAAAAGAAGCCATTAGTGAGTGATAACGACATTTTGCATTAGTCACTAAGAGCTTAGTGCCTTGAAGTATTGTGCCCAGGCTTTGCTTCCAGAAGTTTTAGCACGTGTAAAGAGCACAGCAAATCATGGTAGCACTGGTGGGCGTTCAGAGTTGTCAGATTTTTCAGGATTTTTCATTAGTTTCTTTTCAGGGGGGTTAAAGCAGCATGAATTAAATAGATATTTTTTTAACTATTGCCACTTTTTAATTTTCCATATGACAACTCCCTTTTAATTTCCCATTCGGACCAGCAGAGCCCAGCGCTGAGTTACTGTGCGTATGCTGCGAACATGCTCCACGCACACACACACACACATCGTGCTGCCTGTACAAACCAGAGCAGCAGCAGGACGCTACTTCATAGTCAACCTAATTGGCAAACATTTCCATAAAAAAAAAAAAAGATATTGTTTTTAAAGGTAGATAGTGTGGTTTTAAAGGGATTTTCATTTACTAAACTTGATTTACTTTTGGTGGACTTTCCTCAGGGATATTTAGGATTTCCAGAAAACAAATGATAATATTGCGTGCATTTTACAACAAATATCTCTTGTGCTCTACTGAGAGAATAGACCTAGTTTGGTATGTGTACACTCCCACAATAAATATAACCCCCATGGCGGTTAGGTATAGACTAGGTATAAATTCGGGCTTGATGAAAAGTTCGGGAGTTCTGAGATGCTCAGAACCAGGTGGGTTCAAACCAGCGGCCGCCCTGAGAGCCGGCGGTCAAGGCGAGGTGCCCCAGCCCATCGAGGGGCTGTCCTCCGTCCAGCCCCCGTGCATCCCCGTCTGCTCGGGGCTGCTGTGACCGTGTCGTGGCACTCGTGCCAGGAGCTTGCAGTGCCAGCGTCTGGACACAGTGCCAGCGCGGATCCTTTTCTCACTAAAATCCTGCGCTAAAATCTAAATCTAGAGTAATTCAGCCATTGTTAACCTAAGTATGCCACCTCATGTTTCATTCAGGCTTACTTCACCCGGGTTGTTTCTCACTGATTGCAGCTGAAATGAAGACAAATCAGACTTATTATGTTTAAGGGCTATGAATATTTTTATTTTTGGTTGTTCAGTGGGCCTGATTCTAAAGTGGTAGCCATTTCCACCAGACTAAATTGGGAGCAATCACCTTTCTCCTCCTCGTCATTCACCCTGCCGTTAAACCAGACTGTCATTCGTTGGAGTGGAAGGTGCCCGAGCCCCGAATAATCCGTATGACACGGTGGAGCCTTCGGCGGAGCAGGGACTGAAACACAAGTCCATCATTCCATAAGTGCCCCAACAGGAGCCTGCAGAAAGTGGCTGCTGTCGCTTCTTGCTTTCTCTCTCCTCACCTGTTTATATAAAAACTGAAGCAGAGGGAGAGCTTCTCTTTACCCAGGAGAGAAACTTGGTGTCAAGTCACTGCAGTGGGACATCTGAGGTTTAATCGTACTGGGGAGATCAGGCGTTGAATCAGATACCTGTGAGATGAATGAGTTAAGCTGCTGGAAAGGCTTTGCTTTACAAAGGGGGCAAGCTGGGACTCTCCAGCTTGGAAAAAGAGTGATAGGAGAGATGACAGAAACGTATAAAATCATGAATGGCAGGGGGAGAGTGAGCAGGGACTTTCCAGTCCTTCTCCCAAAACAAGAACAGATTTAAAACAAATTAAAGGAGATTTGTTTGTGGGTTTTTTTCCCCAAAAACCTTGGAGCTGCTTGCAAGGAAGAGGCTGTGAATGTTGAAGGTTTCAGTTGCTTTGGGGAAGACCCAGAGAAATCCATGGAAAAGAAATCTGTTAAGGATTATGGAATATGGAGAAATCACCCTTCGCATAGGAAGTCCAGGAACTGCAGGCTGTTGGAGGCTGTTCGAGGGACGGCTGTGGATACTCCAGCCAGCGCGACGAGCTGCACAAAGAGCTGCTCTGCTCCTGCCGCTCCCCGGGGCTGCTGCCAGAGACAGCAGCGAGCTAAAGCGCACCCTTTGCCTGAGAGCTGCGCCTGGTTTTGCATGCGTGGGTGAGGGGCCGGGGAAGGATTAAATCAAGTGCATCCCCCGTGAATCCTGAGTTTGGGGCAAGTCCTCCTGCAAGGCTGTGTCCCTGTGGGACAACGCTGGGCAGGACACACAGGGGAGAGAGCTGCCATGTGCCGGGGGAGTGTGAGGTCCCGTGTGCTTCTCTGCTGCTCACAGGCAAAGCCGCACACATTTGCTCGTCCCGTGTCCCTGGCAGAAGTGCTTCCAGGCCCGGGACACCTTCAGCTATCGGCAACAAGTTGAGACACGACCACCTAAATCCCTTCATAGATCCATCCCTAGAAAACACTTCAAGGTCACCCAAAGATGCCACAGTAAAAGGTGATGGCTGAAATCTCTCTCACCCCCGGGACCATCCTACCTTTATTATTGGCATAAATGTTTTAATTTTTACAAGGTTCAGCAGCATTTAGGAAAAATAGGTTTGCCTTTGGTAATTCTTGCTTTCTATTTATGAAATTCCTAGCATAAATAAAATCTGGTTACTGTAAACCTGAAACAGAGAAGGCTTTAAAGACATTTTTGTCAGATCATGGTGAGAACAACCTCGATGTGGTTTGCCAAGCTTTGAATTATAATGTATGTCATCAGTAATGTAAGTTGTTATAATTTACTTCTGACATTAAGATCTTGCTTTTGGGCATATAGTTGCAAATGTTTCCTATTCACTTTCTTACTTTCTAAATGCCCTTCATGTTTCAGTAAGACAATCCAATCAAAACTAAAGACCAAATGCACTGTAAAACAAATCAAGCATACAAACAATTCTTAACCGTTCCTCTTATACGTTAGCTCGCTTGCCCAAGGCTTCCAAACTTCTTCAGCTATGTAATCGTGAAGCGTACGAAAGTTTTCAAAGAAAACATTTATACCAGATATTTTATATGTTACTCAGGTTGGAATTTTTAAAAAGAGGATCGCACAGGTAAGAATTTATCAGAAATCTAACCAGCCTGGTCTAAGACTCACCGCTACAGAATATTCTCATTCAAAATGTTTTTTTCCTGATTGTTTGAAGCTAAAATTTCAAATAATAAGTTTTATGATGACAGCACTACGGAGGTGGCTAATTGTGCTAAGAGATATGCAACCCTTGATGAAACAAAAGGCCCCTATGAGGAGAGATGCTTTAATTTAATGATGGTCATAAAGCCAATTTTTAAAGCTATAAAAGTCACTGATTCTCTGTCTTTAGCCTTAGGCTGAATCCCATGCTCTGCATGTGCTTTCCATCAAAACTATTTCATGTTCTGCTCAGAAGGGCAGAATATGGGGCTTTTGTCTTTTCCCACCCCTCAGTACAAGGCATATGATTTTTTTATTTTGTTTTTGTTCGAAGTTCCATAAAAAACTTAGAAATCTGTGGCCGGAGTTTGGTCTTTGCAAGAACATGGTATTAACCTGTGCTCCAGAGGCACCAGGGCCACGGTCCCGTTGCACCATCATGTCAGTGTGAGCACCCAGTCCCTGGTTTGGCAGCGCCTGCCCGAGTTTGCAGAGCATCCAAATCGCTCTGGTCGCTTCATCTGGCAGCTGAAACCGTCACCGGGGATAGCCGCGATCTCAACGTTGACGACTCTGTTGCCAACTGAAGCACAGGAAGGAGCAGAGGCATAGAGATTTCCAGGACGAGCTCTGCATTCAGGGAGACTGTGGGCATGTGCTTGCAAAGCCCCCTTAAATCTCTGGAAGAAGTCCCCCCCCTTAAAAAGCCACCACCAAGAGGGAAGGGTCGTGTACTGCCAGGCAGGTTACCAGGGGATGGACTGAGGTAAGTACAGGGATCCTAACCGGCTTCCCTGGTTTGGGGTTTAAGCTGATAAAGAGGAGGATTAGATTTTCCCTGCGCGATACCCATCTCCCTGCCCTCCGCAGCTGCAAATAATTAAACGAGTTTCAGTAAGTGTGACATAAGATCAGATCCCAAGAGCTCCTGCCAAAGAGCACTTATAAGGCATGAATTAAATAAAGGTTGAAGTACTTTTAACCAATCAGCCGGGTTCTCGCAGAGAGCCAGGAACTTCTTCATTTAGGAACCTGACATTTTATTCCAGTTCTGCTGAGCAGAACAGATCACACCAGTTAACGCGGTAATGAAGAAGTGATGGTGGTATTTGCACTTGACTCGAACGTCAGCATAAATTCTGTTCCTCGTGCAGATCAGTACGACTTCCCTGAAATAAAGCATATTTCAGCCTCATTAACCAATTTAAGATCTAAAATGAAATGAGATAAATTTAACTTAAATCCATCATAACCAGGCTGCCTTTAAGAATTGCTTTCCCTGGGTCCGTAAGGATGCTTCCAGTAGCTGTTCCTGCAAGAGGATCTATTCTGAGCTTTTTAATGGGCCCAGCTACCCACAGAATTTTAATTGTAAATACTCAGGTCAGATGTACGGACTTCTGCATTCTTAATGTTACTGCCACCCGTGAAAACTTGCGGTATTCCTGCACTAAAGTTTCAGGCAATAAATGAATTTTAACATGTTAAAATAGTACATTTATCATTTACCTGCCAACACAGAATTAGAACAATAAACGACTTTTTAAATAATTAGTGCACTTTATTTCAAACTATAGACCTCAGGTGTGTTCACACTGCACAGTTAAAGCTGTCTTTAAATATTTTCACTTTTCAGGGACGGTTGGACTAGATGATTCTTGAGGTCTCTTCCAACCTTAATGATTCTATGGCCACCCAAAGTGGACGTCTGAGAAAGGAAAACTGTGATTAACACCTTGAAAGGAGGTTATTTTTGCTAAGTTACTTGGTGTGAGAACTGCATGGTGGTTCTCAAGGCTCAGCCTGTTGGGATTAGCCAAATAGGTGTAGTTTCTTCATAAATTATTTTCTCCCAGCACGAGTATAGCCAAATGTAATACTCAACCTCTTTCAAAGGGGTCACCTCTACGTGACACCCTTGTATTGGTGTCATCAAAATTAATAGGAAAACTTGCCTTAAGCTTAATTGGTATTTTAATGCCTACATTTTTAAATTACTTGAACACTTTCTTAATTAAACTGGAACATTAAAAATGAAACTACTCTTTATTTTTTGCTGTTTTCTTAATATTAAAGTATTTCAAAGATAATTGCAATCCATGTGGAAGAGCACTTTTTAAAAAACAAAATTAATAAAAAATCTTGTACTTGATACTACATGTTAATTATAAGAAAGAAAAAAACAAGGGGAAAAGAAAAAGATGTAATGGGTAGTCCAGAGGCCAGCAATGATTTCACCTGAATGATTGAACATAGCAATTGTTTCCCAGCTGTTTAGATTGTAATCTCAGTGTGGATTTGTATTGCTTTCACTGACTATATCTTTAATATCTACATGGACAGATGCTGTTGTGGTTGTTAAGACATTTTAGGTAACTTGCATCTTCCGTCACCGTTGTCACAAGTTAAAGGTCCGGAGACCTTAAGCTGATGGTTCAAACTCATCTTGCCAAAGCAACAGAGTGAAAAAAATATATCTGCTTTTCTCACTGCTCATTTTATAGAAAACGAAGTGAATGATGAGATTTTTCAACGTCAGTAAAGTCAGTCTTTCCCTCAGCTTGCAATGTTTGTGGAGCTATATTTAATGGATAACTTCTGACATCTTTCCAACCTATGGATCGTTTATCGTGTGGATGTGTTTTAACATCTACCCTGTTCTTGCACCCTCGCTCACCATCCTGAAATCAACCATATTCAGCAAATAAACCACACGCTTGTGTTCACCGAGCAGTATTACAGTTACGGGTGGAAATGTGTTACTGAGCTTAGATTAATGTACCAATTCATTAAACATTTTCAAGCTGTGTGCCCATATTTGTTAGAGACAAAATGCTAGCTGACTGCAGTAAAAAGCCTTTTACGCTCCAATATAAGGAACCGAAGTGACCTCAGCTTCCAGCTCACGCAAACCCAGCCCCCACGGAGCTGCACTCGCTGGAAATGAGGTAACCTCCTACCCGTTGCTTTAATCTGGTCTCATTTTCTTCCAGGTACACCAGTGCCAGTTCTGAGTGACTCCACCTTGGCCTGTGGCTTTTTCAGTTCTGTATCAGCATAAGCAAGACCAGAATCAGACCCTGGTTTCTCTCCGATGCGTTGAACCAGTTGGCACCGTGCAGCTCTTCATACAGAGATCCAGTGGCTTACAGCAGAGTACCAGGCTGCAGGAGGTCTGTCCATCTTTCCTTCAGAATCTATGTAAGCTTGGTATATGCTTAAGGAAAAATACATTGCCAGTGCCAATTAGATAACTGAATCGTTCTTTTTCTTCCATCAGAAGTTTTCACTTCTAAGGGCCCAGCTTCTGTAGCATAATGGTGCGCATCAAATTAAGTGGGCTCTTTGTGCGACTGAGCTCTGAAATTATAAATACCCTCTGAGTTTGTAAGCAAGTAATATTCTACAGAGACATTTGCGCTCGCCCATTTTTAAAATGGGGACAAACCAGAATTTCTGTCATCTGCCGAGCTCAGAGCTATGGCTGTCTCAGGAGCCTCTTCCTCGGAGAAGCAGCAAAAAGGCAGAACTGAAGGAGAGGCAGAGCAAAGGCGGTTGGTTGCCACTTGCCCATGTCTTGTCTTCTGCGCAGAGCTGCTGTTTTCCCCAAGAGACCAGAGCTAACGACATGCTCTGCAGCCCCGGTCACCCACAGCAGCTGCAGCCACATGCCGTCGCCCCGCTCACCGCAGCCTGATGCCCGTTCCTGCATCCCGGCCGGCCATGCAGCATGTGCCGCGCTGGTCACCGCAGGGAAACCCTCTGGGGCAGCTGGTCCCATCCTGCACGCCCCGGAGCGGGGCAGCTGGCCTCTCCCTGGGTGGGGGATATGAGCCAGAGCCACTCGCTCCTCTTACACTGACAGAAATGGGAAGAATTCTGCTGCCTTTGTTACTTTGGAAGAGGCAGAGATGCTTCACTTGCTGGTCTTGCTGCTGTTTTTTTTTCCCCCTATGCTTTACCCAGAAAAATAACTGGGCCAGCTGGAGCACTCAGAAAAGGCCTCTCTTTTCATCCCGATTAATTATGCAGCTGAGTCCGTGGTCTTTGATGTTGTTGCTGTGAACACTGATAAAACTTGAGGAGCTTTAGAGCATGAAAGTTGCTGCAACCAGTTTTTCTTGCTGTTCGTGTGTCAATACCCTATCGAGTCAGCAATTATCTTAAACCTTTATTGCAAGTCAACGCAAAATAAAGGAAAAATTTTGCTGTAATCGTTTTTTTTACAAGACCCTTCTGCAAGATTCCACTCCACATGCAAATTCACATACGCTTGCTGGGTTCTATACCATTCCTGAAATTACGGCTCAAAATGTTTCTACCGCTATTCCAGGTGCTGGTGAGATACCCTGATAAGGCTGGGATGTAGGAGGGCAGGACACATCCCCCCAGAGACACCTCTGCCCAGGCAGTGCCTCGCGCCGCCGGCAGAACGCACCACCCTGCGCAATATCGCCTCTTCTTGCGTTTGTAATAATGTGGCTTTTT